>NJRP01000031.1:367999-396917 GCA_003063835.1 Aphaenogaster floridana
GGTCGGATCCCGGAGTTAAGGGACCCCCATATAAAGTTTTCAGAAAAAGGTTCATTTTTACCCATTTTTTTCTGGGTAGTTATCTGTCTATATATATATATATATATATATATAGATAACTAAGACCGTAGACGGCGATTTTTCCACAAATAGTAAAATTTACCCGTGAAATACGGGATAGCCCTGCTATACTTAAATATAAAGTACTAACTTTTTAGTCCGCGCTAAGCGCGGGCTCAAAAGCTAGTTCAATATAAATCCTAAGAGAAAGATGAAAATATTTATACAATATTAAATAATAATAAGATTAGAACCGACGAAATTGTCAAATATAAATGAGAATAGACCAAATGTCGGTCAAACGCGGATCTTGGTGCGTAATAATAATTTTTGTGAATTCCCTGTTTATGCGATAATTTATACAATATTAATCGCATGACTATGGGAAAGCTGTATTCTAACGTGTACTTTTTATACGCTTCTGTGTAATATTTTCGTGCTATTTAAAATAAAATAAATAATAATAATTTTTAATTATTACTTAATTTTATTATTATTAATTTAATAAAATAAATTACAATAAAATTTTTGTTTTACGTTTATTTTTATTTATTGCTGATAATTGCGACAATTGCAATTATATTGAAAACTATTGTGTGCGCAAACGCAAAGAAAAATGAAGAAGAATCAATGCCGTGACGCGGTTTAATATCGGAAAGTGAAATAAATTCTCATCAAACTCGATTTTCAAATTTCTCGATGTATTCACGACAAATTGATTTGCCATATCACAGTGTATATCTATTCCGCACTGTGTACGCAAATTGATTTTCTGATTCAGAAAAGAAACGGTTACCAAGAGAAATAACTGAAGGGATTGTTTTCTCATGGAATTTTGAGATCGATAAGTCTTTAATTCGCAGAATTATATGAATTCTTTCTCGTGCATATTTGTGACTTCCAAAATAATTCTGTGAAAATAACTGCCATATTAATATATCTCGCGATAATAAAAAATTGCAAATAACTGCATCTATATATAAATACTAGTATTTTGTCGTAAAAATCTGGTTCTCTTTCTCTACATATGATTGAAGAATACTATTAAAATTAATATGAGCGCAATTAAATAGTCGCTAACAAAGAAATAATTTGAAAATTCTATATTTCTTTATAAAAACATTTTTTCGTCAATTTTCATGCATATTTGTAAGTTTCTGAAATGCGCATTTCATGATGTTCGAATACGCGCCATTCCCATTCGGCCATTCGTATTTTTCCATTTTCCTCTATTGCAGATCTATTTCTCGCGCGATCGCTCATTTTTCACTTCCTCCTATGCGGGCGTGTGAGCATGACTCAAATTTGTAACGTCCTTGCAAATACGTGGCATACAGGTATTCGTTAAACCACATTTTCACCTTCCCCGCCCTCATCCTTGCGCCAATGTCCGGATCCCGCGAAAGGAAATTGGCCGGAAGCGTGCGCGTAACCGCCGATTCGACATCGTCAGCTATCGTCACGGATACAAATCGCGAACGATTCCACGGGAAACGGATTCCAATGGGCAGCAGGGATCGATGGACAATCCGCCGGAACTTCGTGTGCCCGTTGCGGGACGGACGTGGGGAAACGAAGGAAGTGAAGCTGGTGAAAGAAGGGAGTCTCGTGTTCATCGAGCGTGAACGAGCGCGTCCTCCAACGACTTGACCCGTTCAGAAATTTTAATTTCCGGCCGGCTGGAGACTCTCTGAAGAGATCCTCCACTAAGGATGCATCGGGACGCAGCATCAGACCCGCGCACCGGTCGTATTGTGCTGGCCAACCATGGTTGACGACGTTGTGACCGTGGCTTACGGAGGAGACGACTGATGTCCGCTTGTACCGGTGAGGAAATGACGAGGAGAAGGATGACGCAAGGAAGAGCTTTCCTTCCAGCGACCACTCAAAGCAAGATCCGTGAAATGAGATTCTCGTGCGCGCGCGATGGAACAAAGGACTTCCACATGCCGCAGAGAGCGCACCGACGTCCAAATCGTCATGATCCATCTAAGACGATCCTTTTCCAGAATGAAAACATGTATTTAATCCACGCAGAGAAATAATTCACGGTTCCATCTTTTTATGTTCTGTTCTGCCATTTACATGGAAAATCACATATCTGTACCTCAAAGGTAAAGGATCGTATATATGTCCACTTTTTGTCAAAATTGAGTTTATACTTTTTCCAATATACCAGGAGCTTAAACTTTAATATAGTAAAAGATGTTATGTCCATTACGACTAGTTTCTAAAATACAACACTTAGGCTCAGTTCCACAATCTCCAGTTAACTTTACCGGCCGGTTATTCCATTGGAATTGACCAATCGCACATTTGTCGTTAAACAAAATTAACAAATGCGATTGGTCAATTCCAATGGAATAACCGGCCGGTTAAATTAACTGGAGATTGTGGAATTGGGCCTTATTGTTAGAAAAAGTTGTACTGAAACTTTTTATATAGGTAAAAAGACAAAAAATGTCAGTTTCAAAATATGTCAAAAACAAAAACAGAACGTGTCAGTTTCATTGGTTTAATAAATATTCAAAATATTAAATTGTTACTTTTAAATACGGTCAGTTTGTACCTGGTGTCCAAACCGGAAACATGATTAAAAATGAACGAAACATATGTTTCTGTAAGCGGCAGTTGAAAGGTATACTTTGCAGCAGCCTCATCGATAATTGCTTGGATCAAATTGTGTGTGGGTCAATAGGGATTAGAGAGATCTAACCTGATACAAACAGAGCAAAATTACAGTAATGTATATTTAGTTTGCGTTCTCGCTGTTTATATTGACCAAACTTAGCCGATATCATTCGCCTTTGATGTTTGAAGATACTCCTGACTAATATCATTACACTTTAGGAATTACGAACGACTGTGGCCGGTTTTACGGCTAATTTGCCACGTGGCTAACGTCGGATGTATCGATCATACACGATTGGAAATCATTGCCAATGTATTATCGCTCGACGCCGATAAAAAAAGGGTTCGAAATCTCTCTAGCGTATTCCGGGAATCCGCGATCTAAATGTAGGCATTGTCCTCCCCCGGATAATTCCGCCCTCTCTTCGGTATTTGCGTTCTCATTAGGAAATACCATAAACCGTTTCAAACGGCTCTCCAATTCGCCGCCGCCGCCGCCGTGCAAATCCGCGAAGTGGATTAACCACGTGCCCCTCTTGGCTGCTCTGTAATCGATATCTATTCAGGCGATATGTACAATCAGAAAATGCTCTTTAAGGTGCGATATTAATCCGAACGTTTGCACGCTAATGAGACCTCAGCAAGTTCATTATAAAAATCTACAAAGAATGAGACCAAATGCCCATAGACCATGCTCCCTAATTCTTTATCTTCGAATTTGTGGTCATGTTTAGCATCAAGTCAAAGATTTCGTTAAGCTGATTACAAATATGTTGGTGCCAAAGTGTACCTCCTTCCCGTTCCTGAGCAAAATTCTTTGAATTACATTTTTTAAGGATTAATGGTGCCGTCTGCTGACCTTTGGGGCCCATTTTTTCGGGAACGGGAAAGAGGTACACTTTAGCACTGACATATTTGTAATCAGCCTAACAAAATCTTTCATTTGATGCTAAACATGACCAAAAATTCGAGTGTGAAAAATTCGAGTATGTAAATGGGGAGCATCTTGGTCTTACTTTTTGTTTTTCATTAAACATCAAGTCTGAGAAGAGGAGGTAATAGTTTTTCGTTGTTTAATGCAATTTGAAAATACAATTTTTTAAAATGCAATTTGAAAAATTCCTGTAGCTTGCATACGTCTATGTGTTGTAGCAAAATATTGGAAAATATAATGATCAATTAGCAAAATATAATGATCATTTTGTTTCCTACAAGCGGCGGGAAATAAAATATGCAACATTATAAAGATTATTTGCGCTCCTATTTTTACTTTACTTTTAAAATATTGTATAATCTGCATAATCTCTCCTGCCGTCATATTTTTACAAGCAATCGAAGTTTATTAAGCTATCAACGTCGTAACGCATGATATGCAACTATATTTTCCTCCTGTATTTTATAACGCATCAACCCGAAATGTTGTCGTTTTACCGGATATGTGTACTGAGACCGCCGCATATCATATTCAGATATAATCTTGCGGCGCAGTTATGTGAATATGAAAAACATGAGCAAAAATATTTCAACTGTTTGCCGGGCTGCGATACGGAACGCGCGGAAGTTGCAACTCGAACATACAGGATCGCGACAAAATATGCGTTACTGTTATTTGCAGAAACACTCGCAACGCTCGTTACGAATCCGTTTTACGAGCGGAAGTTTATATTACGCTTTCCGCGAACGACAACCGCGTATCAAATTGCGCAATAGATCGCCGGCAAGATCTAATTAACTACGCGGTTCCGATTTCACCAGTTTTGCGCGTGACGATTTTATATACTTTTATATGTCGCATTTTATATATACCGAGCTTATTACGTTATCGATCAACCGCGTCAACGACAGTTCTGCGTGGTGCTGTTTCGTTCGGAAATCTCGAGCAGCTGCTCGCAATTGAACGTGAATCGGACAATGTTGTCTCCTTCCTTTCTGGTTGTCAACTTGTCCTAGGCTGACCCGATCGGGAAATACCTTTGATCTTCGGAATAATCGAAAGGATCGTTCACTAAAATATTGAAAGATATGCGGAGCGTTGCAAGGGTTACGTTTTCCATCTCATACATAATGGATTTATACGTGAAGTAATATACGGCGCCAACGCAAACAACTGTAAAACACGTAAACTCACACGTAAACCAGAAGCTTATCGGAATTGCTATCGAACGGAGCTCATAACTTACTGAATACAAACGCAGTAGCTGATTCTAACGGAACTACAATCCGGTAGGAGTGGATTTGGCAGCGTCCTGCGGTGGGTTGGAACTTGTTAGAGATTACTGATTCTTTCCAGGCAAATAGCACCAATTGGCGCATCGCATCTATCATATTTAATTTCATTATGTTATCAACTTATATTATCAACATTTTAAACAAGTATTTGGTTAGTATCCAATAAAATTTATTTTCTATAAACATAAAACAGTTTTCTCATTAATTAAAGCATAGAGATCTTAACTGTCGAGAAAGATTCTCCGTGTTACTTCAAAAGAAATGTTATCAAGATTTTTCAACCTGATCCTCTGATAATTTACAACATTTACAAATGATATCTTTATTTACCTATTTCAAAGGTGACATCTACTTTAAAGTATTATAAGAAAATTTTTAGTAAAAAACTCAATCACTTTTAGTAACAACTTATCGCCGCATTATGGACCGTTACATTCCTCTCGTTTACAAATGACGATTCGCACGAATGTATATTTGTTCATTTTGATAGTTGATCCCTACTTTTAGCATCAAGTCACACTATTCAATTGTACATAACGGACGCGATGTGGAGTTGCACTCCGAAAACTGCAACATGGAGAGAGATTCGCTAGCGGCGCGACATTAATGACGGCGTTGTTGATGTTGTTTATTGTAGAAGTTTGGGCTGGTTTTGTGTAGCGAGTCGACCTCTCTCAGATTGGGATTGTACCAGTAAATTGTTCCCCCGAGTTGAATTATAACGCTCCGCCCGTTTGCGGCAATTCCATTTGCCCGCTTTATTACGTTAACCGGCGACGGCGACGACACGGACGATGACGGCGACGTCAATGCCATTGAGGAGTCTTCGTGCGAAACGTCGACGACGAGCCGCCGCCGGCATGATAGATCAAAGAGCTTCATCGAGTCGAAATCTACGTCTAATCGTAATGTGGTTACCGAGCTCATGGTGGAAAGAACCCATGACCGAGCTGACAACAACTAGGATCTATCATGGAAAATCTCTCGAAACGCGGTAGGCCAGATATGTTTATCGGCGCGTAAAAAGGAGATAAGATTGAAGCTCGGTACATCTCGTTTTATAGAGGTAACGTGTCGTGGATAACGAGCACGTTCTGCGAAATGGATAATTTCAAGTTTTACGATCGTGTCATTAAGTGACGGAGTTTTCCGAGTTAAAAACTAGGCGGACGTAAGAAAAAACCAGTAACGTAAGAGAAACCGCACGCTCACGAGTTAGCCGATGCATAATGCTCGTAAATTAAGCAGAGCACAATTCACTTCGTTGGCACAGCTTGTACATTTTCGAACCGAGCGCGTTTAATTTAATTGGCAGTTTGACAATGAGGCGGATTTGTTCAATGATGAATGACACGTATTTATTAATGGATGTTAATATCCATCAATATCCATTATTACACGTGCGAGCGCATTCGTAATAACTCACTAATAATGATTAACTCGCAAGGCAACGTACTTAATATTTCTAGAGTAGAAAATGTTATATTATGCAAAATATCGCATTACTGCGCAAACTATTTGCGAGCGAATTTGTCGCTATCTCAATAATAATTTCGTCTAGACATGAAGTCTATTTATAACGGCAGCTAATTTATCGCGACCACGTGGCGGATTGCGATCGCGCGATGTTATCGCGAGATCGATGGCCGCAATGAATTTTGATAGCTCCCTATGGAATCTCATTGACTATCAAGATTTAATACATTTCTCATTTGTCAAAATAGAATGGAGAAAAGATGCGCGCTGAGCAAATAAAAGTTTTTCGTCGTATATTTTCGACATGAAGTCCTCGTTAATTAATGATCGGCGCGTTAATAATATATCGACATTAAAACTGTCCGACGTAAACGAGAATTATTTACACTTATGCAACTATTAATTCTATGTGGATAAATCTATTAAACGGTAAATCCATTTAACGGTATTAATCAATTTTGCAGATATAATGAGTTCGCCAATGAGACACGCAGTATTTTGCTGCATATATTCTGGTCATGTCGAGACAAATAGTTATATAAAATTTTAATTTTTTAATGGCTACTGTAATATATTACACGTGGGTTTTTTTATATCCCGCAATATCATATTTGTTACAAATTTTAGCAAATGACAATTCTCTTCTCGAAGATATACGAATAATTGTAATTAACATTCTATTCCATTTCTGCATTATTTTAGATTTATTTTTAATTCTCTTAAAAATTTATTATTATTGTTAGTTTATAAATGTCTGGAATATTTAATTTTTAAACGGGTATATTTAATTTAAACGTTTATAATATAATATAAACGTTTATATAATATAACAAAAATAAAACTGTGATATAATTTCTACAAAAGAAACGACCAAGTAATAAATTGTTTTTAAATAACTAACAACAGCAATCGTTGAATCACAATTTACAATAGAAACTATGATAAAATCTCATCAAACTAAACTTGAGGTCTAGAATATTTTTGTGCAAAAAATTGGCACAATTCCGTAAAAAGAATCCACCACCATGTCTTGATCGTGCAAGAGTTTCTCGCAAATCTGAATAGCAGATTTAACATCGTAAAACGATACATCTTTTTATCAAATGGTTGTCACATATGAGGTGTGTATTATTTTATATTCATAAATTCATCCCTCTAGACGTTTTGCGGAGACTCAGTCTCGTGTCGCATAAATGCAGGATATATGTAGTTGAAATCGCATTGTAGATTTCCGTGGAGACTATCAGTATTCATGAAATTCTTTCAATGAATTTCAATGATTTCGGTAGTAAGACACAACATTCTCGAATATGGGACGTTTCCTCATAAATTTTTTTGTATTCAACGTTTTAGTTTAACAGATGAGGATTCGTAGCATTAAATACTAAATGTACAATGTATTATACAATATTTTTTAAATGCACCTAATTACATCTGTATTTCAGTCAATTTTTCTTGAAGAACATTTATATACAATTTGTATTTTAAGTGGAATCTTTTTACCATTTTTTTCTATGTTTTATAAAACTCACGTTTAAGACATTTAAAAAAAGTTTTGTTATTTAGACAATGAAAAGATTTTGCAGAATAATTAAATATTCAGTTCATATCGTAGACGTTCAGATTTTCAAGTAAATATAAAAACTGTTGCAACCTGCAAGATTGCAATTTTTTAAGATTTCACCTTTGCTCCAATTTTTGTTTCAAATCTCCTTTCGGATACAGACCATTCTCTTCGCGCTGAATCGTTTCCGTTATTTGCCGGGGATAATCCACGTTTCCAACCAAATCCGACGTAAAGCCTGAAACGCGTAACGACTTCCGCGTGTTTTCGCAGATGTTTCCTAAACGCGTTCAACAACGAAGACAGATTAAAGGTGCGTCTCGGAATTTCGACGTCGCCGTTGAGAAAGGCTTTGTAACTCGACTTATCCCAAATCCTCGGTCTATCGATGCCACGGTTGCAGCGTTTCGCTGACTTGCATGCACTTTGTGTGCCGAACTGTGCCCATTTCGTCATTTTAATTATACTTAATCTTCGGCGGTGTACGCGAAATCTGGCTATCTCGCGTAATCAGAGGCTTTGAGGGCGCGTTTTGCATTTCGCCACACTCGCAATTCAATTTTGTATGTATCTTATTCTGTGTGTGTTTTACTTTTTCTCGTAAATGACGACGAGCTCGAATTACACCGCATTCGCATAATCAGATTTTCCGCGAACTTTAGCCGATACCGTTGTGCGCGTCTCTTAATTGCTCGGTAAACGAAAAAGGGCAGCATCGTTGCATCCATCCCTCTGCCGCAATATCGATTTCCTATTTTTATAGAATTTCGTTATCATAACGTTTTTTTGCGAGATCATATTGTTTCCACGAAAAAGGGAGAAAAGGATTTCATTAAAAGTACTTTATATTTTCTATATAAAATATTTTACATCGCGCATCCCCCCCCTTCCTATTTATAATTGTATTAAAATAGATTAATATTTTCACTAGTATATTCTCAAATTATGAAGTTCTATAGATCTATAGATCTATTCTATAAATTTGTTTATTCCTTTATTTTTTCTCCCTTCATGAGAAAGGAAGCATCCACTTTTCTTCGAGTACGTCGTACGCTCGGAATAATCAACGTGCTAAATGATTTTTACCACAAACTCGACATACAACCGCGTTGTCTCCGTCGCACAAGCAACTTTAACAATAAAATCTTAGTACCAGGATGTTATTCATGATTTATTTACTTCAGGCTACGCCGGGACTTTATCGAGTAGGTGCGAGGTACGTGACGTTTCTTCGGCAGATTTTTATAGCCGCCCAGGAAATTTCCCGGTGATTTATTTTACATCAGCCTGGCACGTCGTAAAGATCGCTCGCTCGCAGGGCAACTTGGTTCGTTCGCCAAGGCGACAGTGTAGCACCACTTACTGAACATTTCAATTGAAATGCGATCGCACGAACGAGAAGTATATCTTTCCGTTAGTAGAGGCTCTCCTGTTTCTGGCAGCCGGACGACGAGCGAAAATAGATGTTCCGCCAAATTCCCTTCCGTGACCGTAAGATTCCATTACTGACGTGGGTCCGACGGACGTCCTATTAATCACGTGGATCTCGTTTTTTCTCAATTACACGACGATAAATTGCCGGTATATCCATGATTAATTAAAATTAATAATTTCCAGATGATGTAATATGAATCTTGACGAACACATTGTGATAAATGAAAGCTTGGTGTCCTTCATATTACATGAGAAATATCACAATAGAAACTTACAGAAAAATTATTTTATCAATATTTTATTTCACCTTTATTATCTAATTCTATTTCATATCAAAATTATTATTATTCATATTATTTGTACCAGCCATAAACTACTTCATTTTTTATCGAATTATGTATATCTATTCTACAAATCCAAATACAAGAATGCAATTTTTTCAGAAACACGTAAGCATATATAAGCCGTTGTCTTGCAGATCAATTCTTTTCTCTCACAGTGTGGAATAAATTTTTCGAGGGAGCATCAGTCCTCGCATATAACTTGCTACGTAGAGCGAGAAAAGTTTATTCCCACGATTCGTCGGAGCAATGAGGACGATTTCTTCCGGTAACCCCGTACCGTCATCCATCGCGCGAAATATCCTCGCACCCTTATCTCCCTGGGAGAAGGTGCAATATCGTTCGACGTGAATGTGTCCCTGTGTACGTGTGTCTGTACACGCGCTCAAATCGCGAAAATACGCGAAATTCCACGCGACTCTCATCGACGTTACAATAACCGCGATATATCCGGACGTGAGGCTGTTTCTTTGCGATACGACGACAACGTCGACGACGACGACACGGGACCTCCGTAGAGGGGCCGTGGGGGAATAAGACGAGATGGGGATTGTTGAATGTGACCTAGTAAGTGGGTGCCGCCACCGGTGTCGGTGCAACAATGGCGAAATATAAATCTAAATCCCAACCGCCATCCTTCCTGCCCTCCTTTCGCCCACAGCCCTCCTTTATCTTCCTCTTTCGTCTATTCCGCGAACCTCCGGCAAACCGGCGACGGTGCTTCGTTGTCCTGGTGGCCGGTGCGCCGCTCTTTATCCGAGAATTTCTCTCGCGGCATTCAGCTCTCTAGCCTCCTTCGCGCTTCCATCTCTTTATACCGCCCTCCGTCTCTCGAGCCTCTGTCTTCCGCTTTAATTCGCTCTACGCAGAGCTTCTTTATTCTCAGGCCACTTTGGATTCTATCCGCGTACGAGTCGTTCCGACAAGATAATGGGCGACAAGTTAAACAAGGAATAAAATAAGAAGAAATATCCCTTTTCCTCGGCTCAGCAAACGTTATTTTTTACTATCTTTGTCTACGTTCCTGCAGACATATTCTACACTTTTATATATTTACGCTTTCACATCTGATCACAACATTAAAAAATTGGTGATTAATACTACTTTTCCATTCCCATTCGAACCCCATTTACTTTACATGATAAATCGAGACGTGTGGTAAAAGAATTGCAATATAAAAATATACAAAATTTTAAAGGACTACGCTTATCTCTCAAATTTTAATACTGTGATAAAATAAGCGTTCGTCGGAATTTTTACTGCATTTCTTTTGCTAAGTTCTGCAGATGTTATGTCACGTCATGTTATGTCGTACCATGTGACCCGTACGTGCATGGACCTGCGAGACCATTATCTCGGATATACCTGCGAGATCATCTCCTCAGACTAATTCTTTTCTTCTGACTTATCCCGCATATCTGTCCTGTCCCGTGCATCGCTCTAACATCTTTTGCTTCCGTTTCTTTCTCCCAGCGGTGCATGTCACGAGTCCTCATTCTTCTTAAGGCCATTTCTCCTATATCCAGTCTCTCGCGCTCCCACGTCTTCCAGTGATTTCCCACTGGTCTTTCATTTTATTTCACGTTTCCGACGCTTCCGTCCAGTAGTATTTACTTACTATTAGCAAAACACGCGGGTGTTGTACATGCCCTTCAATATTTATTCTGCATTCATTTTTATCGATTTAACCTACCCACTGCGTCCTACGTGTTCCTAAGTAATTTTATCTGTCGCAAATATATATGTATATATCGCCATTTGTATACCTTCTTTCTCTTCTTCTCCGTTAAAACATCTTGTAATCCGACTTTCTTTCATGCTCTTGCGTTTTTTTGTCTGAAGTTACTCTCCGTCGTTCTATCTGGTTGCTTCTTTGTCTTAACCAACTTTATTTTGACGAAGCATTCTCGGTCGCACTTATCAAGGATCGCTCTCTATTCATTCGCATCCCTTGATCTTGTCGTCTCGAGCTCCTATCTTTTGTTTTTTTTTTCGCTCGACCATCTCTTCTTATTATCCTACTCGTCTTCTTTCGAGATCGGTTTGTACACAAGCGCTTTATATCACCGTCCGCGCCGCTTCTCGCGTATTTTTCCAATTTGCCTGAGATCGTTTTCCTTCTTGTCCGCGATCGGCTTTGCCGTCGGCCTCCCTTTTTCGGTTTACTTGCCACGTCGTCGTCCGGAATGCTCGTCCACTTTAATTTTCCCAGGGCTCTTTCGCTTTCTATATTTACTCGTTTCACTCGAATCACATCTTATCCGCAAGTACACTCCATCTTTGCTCTCATGTCTCTTGAAATTTCTATTCTTCAATTTACATTTTTCCAAATCGTTATCTTTTTCTCTTGTCCCGTTACACCGAGACGTTTCGCACACCTTTTCCAATCACTTCAGTCTTGATTTACTTATCTTAAGTATCTATCCAATTTCCACCTTTTTTTATCAGTAGTTCGTCCTCGCGTCGTCGTTTCTCTCTTTTCACTCATCGCCCGATGTTTCACTTGGCGCCGGCAACATCAAGGCTTTACATTTACTCCCCTTTCATCCACTTGGTGCGCGTCGTTTTGCCTTACCAATCCTTTTTCCTCATTCTCTCCCCGTCGACGACTTTACCTATCTCTCCCCAACAAATATGTACTCTCCTTTACTCGCATTTATGACGAGTCGAATGTTTTATACGTCTTTCTCACCGCTGCTATGCGCGTCGCGAATATTCATCAACGCGTCGGAAGGATGTAATCTATCCCTCGGATGAATGTGTAAGAACGTTTACAAACCTTTTAGGCATAGGCATGTCGATGTAAAATATTTCAATATTCTTACCCTGGATTTATTACTTATATCATGAACTTTAAATATAAATAGAGAGTTTTTGCAATACCGTCTTTTAGATATGGTGAACGCTAAAATCACGTTATTGGGTCGAAACAACAACCACATTACTGGGTCGACCCAATAACGTGATTTTAGCGTTCACCGTATCTAAAAGACGGTATTGCAAAAACTCTCTAATAATTATCATTCCTGTATTAATAACATTGTAATAGCTAATGAAGCATCCTGTGTTTTATCAACATTGTGACGTGATGTTATAGCTTCTAATTATGATTACAAAAAAGCTAACATGTAATTACATATTTTCTCGATGCAAGTGTACACAATTTTTTACTACTTTGTTTATTTTTTAATCGGTTTCAAAACTCGATATGTCGGCATTCGCTACATTAAAAAAAAAACTCGTATGTTTTAATACATGCATTGTTTTTTATATTACGTAAACCGATAAAATATAAATATATGTTACGATAAAATACGATAAAATAAATATATATTATTAGAATGAAGAGCGGTATTCAATCAGTGAATGTATTTTAAAATATATAGATATTGGGCGTACATGGCGTGCATGTTTTTTCTGTGCAGAAATCGATTGGAGAGCAACACGGAACACTGGAACGCTTTACTGCTGTCGTTGCGCGAGCTCATCGAATGGGTGATAAGGAAAGACACAGAGCTCACCGGCCTGGGACCCGTTTGCGGCGATGTGGCTGCACTACAAAAACAACAGGCAAGTCGTCGAGTGCTGTTTCGCGCATAGATTACTCGGATTCCGTTTCATCGAACCTCAGTTAGTCCGTATAAAATCTGTAGACGTACTTTAGTCAGCGTATTCGTTATCTTCGGCAGACTCGGTCATACTCCATTTAACATCCTTTGGTTCGCGGCAATAGCATCAATCCCGAACTTCAGGATTCGAGCCAAGTTACTTGGATATGACTTATGAACCTAAAATCGATTTCATATAGTCGTCCTCCGAGGGGCTTGCAAGTTTCCGCCTCGCAAACTGATTGGACGAATAGAATATAATTACGTATAAACTCATGCGCTATCAGGCGGGTGTTCAACTGTCTCTACGAGACACGACAGCTCATCCGGAATACGGATATTTACGTATTCTCATCACGTTTGGGTATTCTGCCTCATGGAAACGTGAGTCTCAATTACTTCGCTGCTCTTACGTCAATTGTGCGCTAAATGCTTCAGTTGAATTCGCTGTCGATTAAATGAATTTTCGAATTTCATTAAATCTTATTTGATAGAAATATATCATATATTTTAAGAGATCTTTAGCGCTCCTGAACGAGACGTCACTGTTTATGAGACATTAAAACAATCAATTTTTCAGGATTACTGTAAATAGTTAGTTACGGTTTAGAACGCTCTTTTTTAATATACATTGTTCTAAATTATTTTCATTACTCTCTCCAACCGTTAACTGCATATTTTTTAAAAATTGAATACGCTTTATACAATAAGGCCGAAATTGGGCATATATACATGTATATATGCATGAATATCCTTCGCGCGATAATGTACAAAGGTGCACTAGTTTGGATTAATCCAGATTAGAGCATGCATGTTGCCGGCATGCAGAAGCGCCTGTACCACCGATACAGGTAGTATCCGAGTGTACGGAGGTGATAAGCCGCATGTCCCTCGACCAGATCATTGATGTCATCGTGCGGCTAGATCTGTGTATGTATTTGTCACTCGCACCGTAGAATTCAGGAAATGGCCATCGATTATCCTTAATTACTCAAGCGGAAGGGTAAGGTGCTCAACCGTATACTCATCCGATTGCCCTCATATAGATGCGTCTCTCGTAAATACGCGATTACTTTGAAATTCAGCACAAAAATCATATTGATTCATCTCACGATTAGTCAATGAGAGAATATATTTTAACAGTGCATATTTTTGCATTTATTGATTAAAATAGTAGAGAAAGGAAATTTTTTCTCTTTCGTAATACTGTTATAACTAAATTTGCAAAAAATATTGCAATTTCCAAAATAAATTATAAGACTATATTACTCTTTAAAATCTTTCTGTACAAATACTTGAATTTATTTCTGTATTAAAGAAGAACGATAATTTTTTAACGTTACTAAAAGAAGAATTATTTTTTTAATTCTTTTTATACAACAGTTATATATCCGAGATAAATGACATAGTTATCAAATTGATTGGTCGTGCATGTCTTTAATTTTATAATAAAAAGCGCAGCAACAAATATATTTTCGCACAATGGCGTATTATCCTAGAGATACTATAAAATATATTTCTCATATTTTAAAAAGTCGATTTAGTTTCACAATAATGTTACAATAATGTTACGCCTTTATACTTGCTCTTAGATTTGCACGACGCGAGAAAAGCAGTCCTGCTGCATATATTTCTTCAGATTCGCAGGCACGGAATTTAAATTCTCACATTGCAACACGAGGCTACTGTCTCCGAATGATTGTTTCTTAATGTAATTATTCGTCCCGACTTCTACGTGGATCCAATTAAGGCCATTATCCCGTCGACATTTCGCACGTTTACTCTTCTCAGTGACTACAACTCTTTCTTCAACTTCATTAGTAAAATAATACGATCGAAGTGAACGGTATTTCTGTAATTATCGTCGACGAGATCGTCGTGAGATTATCCGTCGTGGTTTGAAATTTGATGCGCCGATCGTCACGTATTGGGAAAGTGCGGTTAATGTAAATCGATTATATGCGAATTTAATTTAAACGATTCGCCGGTAATTAATAAATTCTATCCTCATGCATATGCGTCGCGTGATTCTAAATAATTCCGTGAATATCCTAAACGCATTGCATATGCGAAACTCTGGGAAACTCGCCACGAGTGATTTTAATTACACGTTGTTAATTTAATTAGCGTTTGGGAATATGGCGTTTTTTTTCAAAGAGTTAAATTCACTACGATAATACTACAAATATTGAACTTTTATTTACATGTTCGTTTTTGTAATAAAACAAGTTGCTTTACTTTTTTCGCAGTAAAACAGGTTGCCTTTTAAAGGGAAAGCATCGAATATAATAATAAGACTGCTTACTTAAAATAATTTATGTCACGATCAACGTTTAAGGTGCTATTGAGCTTTGCGATTGACGTCATTTCCAAGAATAATCAAAACGGATTGAATAATATTAATCAATTCACTCTCAAACCTGAGATCAACTGGAAACGATATTATTTTGAAGGAACTCCAGGATTACTACTATAACAGGCAATTAATAAATCAAACAGAAATATATAAATGTCACATCGATATTGACGCAACGATAATAAAACGCTTAGGCAAAACTACAATTTTATCTATATTATTTTTATCAATAATTATTTTTTAACACTAATAATATTTTTATCAATAACTATTTTAACATGAATAATATTTAAACGTTTTCTAAAGTAACTTAAAATAGACTTTTCAAGTCTCGTGCATACAGCGCGTAAAAGCCTTTTAGGCTGCCATTATAAATTAAGTTCTGTTATATTAAGTTATATTCTCTTATATTAAGTTCTGTTCGTATTTTTACACGTACACAGAAAAAAAATGCTGTTGCTTCAATTAAACGTCTACGTCACGGGCTGCCACAAATATAAATAGTTCATTCAATTGTATTATGATTGGACCAAATATTTATATTATTAAAAGAATAATCTAGATATTTGGTCCAATCATAATACAATTGAATGAACTATTTATATTTGTGGCAGCCCGTGACGTAGACGTTTAACCCTCCGCCTGAATACGTAGGTCGCTGGTGTCTGAGTCTTTCCTTCGTTAGTGTTCAGAATTCATTAAAAATAAAATATTTAATTAATAATTTGGATCAAAATGACTATGAAATCATGTAAACAGATGTTCCACGAATTTTTTTAGATATTTTTAATTACTCTAAAGTGAGGAAAATAGCGTCGGACGCATAAAGTCCACGTATTCAGTGGAAAGGTGTCGAAAAAACGTATTCAGTCGGAGGGTTAATTGAAGCAACAGCATTTTTTTAGTTATGAATACGATTTTCGGTTGTAGAATAAACGTGCTCGTGTTTTCGGATAAAAGTTAGAAATCACTTACAATACGAAATGGCGATTGTAAAATGAATTCGCTCGAGCGGATTCGAAACTGTCGCGTTGGAGCGCCCATCTCGGCATCGAAGTCGAAACGAGAGACGCGTAATTAGAAGGCCGTTTATTGCGCCCACGCAATCGAAATGAAAGCCGATCGTGCGCAGTTTAGTCGCCGTTGCAACGACGGTGTAACGAGCGCGACGGCCATTCCTCTTACGCGAGTCGTTCTGAAAATTCTATTCCCCCGCAAGCGCGCGGATCGATTCCCTGCCGCGTCGCGTAAACCCGCGCGCCTGTAAACGGCATCGTTACACGTCCCGGCGACGAGCCATCCCCGACGACGAGCGTTTCACGTACGCGCCTTTCGCACGCGGGCCATTTCGTCCGTTCGCTCGTTCGTTTGCGCGCTTGCGAATATGGCTGATAAATCAAAACCGCCAGCGTTACGCCGCGCGGCCGGGAGACCGGCCGCGGCGCGGCGTCGAGAGGCGTATCGATCCGCGGCGCGAATTCGATGGATTCCGCCGGTGGTTCCCGACGAAACACGTTCGCGGTTTCGAGCATGCATTTTTCGCATGGTCGTTTCTCGTTTCGAGCCCATCTTTCCTCGGCGTCACGCCCGCAACGCGGACGATTGATATTTTTGTTTCGCCTTGCCTCGTCGGAATTTTCGCTTTTCACGCGACGATGGCCACGCCTGGTGGTTATTTTTCGGCCGAGTACTTTGGCCGAGTGTCAACCTCCGGAATTTATGCCGGTGTGTTTCTTTCGGCTTATTGTTAGTAGAGAGGCCCGGACCTCTCGTCGCGGCGTTATCTCGATTGTTTGCGGAGAGGTCCGTCGACGTTCGTAACTCGTGAAATATTTAACGTTCGTTTCTCTGACGGATAATAGCATTGACTAGCGGGATTCGTCCACGTGGATGATGGATCGTAAATAAAAGAAGGCCTGCTTCTATCGAGGAAAAAAATTGATTTCGAGGATTGACGTGCACGATCTTTGATACTGATTTAGGATTAATGAGTCAGACAGATGATTGCCCATCGTCCAAATCCGTTTTTATTTCATTCCGTGACGTGGGAATGGGAAATGAAAGGGTTACCTTCTCCGCAAAATTGTATAATGCATTTAAATTTAAAATAATTTTATCATTTGTCGTAATACGTACGTGAAACATGAGAGAAAGGCGTCCTCTTTTTCGTAGAATTCTGTAATGAAATTGTTCTGAAATAATTAAATCATTTATCGTATCTCTTTTTATTTGTTTTTTTTGTCGAGCGTATAAAACAGCAGACAAAGGACATTCTTTCTCCGTGGAGAGCTGTATATTAAAAAATTGTTCTGAAATAATTTATCTCCTCAGTGGGATACGCAGTACGTTGAGAGCAGTTAAATGCTGAAGATTCTTGGTGTCAGATGCTCGTATATTATTCTGATACGCATCAGGGCATTGTTGCCTCACGTTGTATATACATCTCGTAATTAACCTCTCGTAATGATAACCGCATTGATAAGGGAACCGTCTTGCTGCACGCAATTAGAAAACGTTCAATTGTCCAAGTGGATGGACAGCTTTAAATTGTTCTAATTTCTTAATTAGCGTGATGACCCGCGCGGTTAAGTACGCGTCGTGCGTAAATTTTTATGCGCGCAATTTACAACGAAAGTACAAATATTTTTAATTAATACGTTTACGATTTGTTTATGCCATAAAGCTTTCAATTCTACCGATTGCAATCAATAATACATCCGTAAGGAAAGCATGATCTATATGTGATCTATTTATTTGTAATAAAAAAGTTTTAGAAGAGAAATCTGTACAATTGTGAGAGAGCAAGAAAAAAATAAAGAGTAAACGCAATAAGATTTCTATCACTCACTGCACGTCGCGTCATCATTCTTCGAAATGGGAAGCAAGGAAAGAAAATAACGAAGAAAAATATAAAAATGATTAATGGCCGGTATATGGCGAAATCTATTCTAGAACAATTTAACTAGTTTATATATATTTAACAATATGCAATGTGCTTTATCTTTTAGCAGATCATATTTTTTAAAGACTTTATTCGTTAATTCTCGACTACTGTTAAATATGTGGCGATAACTGAAAAAACTGTTTTTGTAATGTGTAAATAACTGTTTAAATCGATGAAAGAGAGAGAGAGAGAGAGAAAAAAAATAACTGTTTTATATCGCGTTTAAAAATGCGATTATCAAACAAAATTGAACGTAACAACAAAATCGAAAACAATAACGTAACCTACATTTTTTGTTTATTTTGAGATGGTTTTATGTATCATGTCATTATTTTCCCAATCAGTTTGTAAAAGCATGGATAGATCCACACTTCTAAAGAAATATGTGAATTTATTTTTCAAAAAACAACCTTTTCTGCCAGCGGTGACACAACGACCATTGCAGCACGCGTTAAAAGATCAAAAAGAAAAATCGAAAATTATCGATGCAAAACTCGAAAAACAAGACGCAAAACCATTTAAGTTACTCCGTATAGTTATGAAGTATGAATGCCGAATGAAGCTAACGGGAACTGTCAATTACGTTCGCAAACGCTAGCAACCGTGAAAATGAGAAAATCTTCAACTCGGATGACAGTTAAAGACGGTCTTTTTGCTCCGAATTCGTTCTCCTTGCGATGAATTTTCTTCTCGTGGCGATATAAAAAAGGAAACTAGACGTGAACATGCTGTCCGGGCATCTCTCGACGCGCAGGAAAAGATCCGTAGCATTTTGCTCGTAGCAAATCCTTAACCCCGTGAACGACGAGAAATAATCTCGTTAACTAGAGGGCGTGCAATATTGTAAGAGTGCCTTTTTACCCACTCGACTTCTTCTCGCCGACTACAGCGGGCTAATTTTCAACCCCGCTGCATAACGTTCCCGTCAAACGTAATTACGAATGTACACGTTAATGCTCTGCTCTGCGATGCAGCGATGTCTGATGGCACTGCATCTCCACCGTATGAGAACGTTTTATTATTTCAGTTAATTATTAATTCCGTTAATTCAGTTAATTATTATTATACTATTTCGTTATTACATTCGAAAAAGACCACGCACTAATTATATGAAAAAGTGGTCCCCGTTAAAATCGACCAAAACTGTAAAAAAGTGTACTTTGTGTGATGCGGATCAAAAGTTCAAATGGGCACGACCTTTAAAATATGCTAGTTTTTAAGCTACGAACTTATAAAGGTAATATTGGTGGGCTTATTTTTAGACAAAAATTACCTTTATGGGCTCGTTGCTTAAAAACTAACATATTTTGAAAGTCGTGCCCATTTGAACTTTTGATCAGTATCACACAAAGTACACTTTTGGCATTTTTGTCCAAAAATGAGCCCACCAATATTACCTTTATAGGCTCGTAGCTTAAAAACTAGCATATTTTGAAGGTCGTGCCCATTTGAACTTTTGATCGGCATCACACAAAGTACACTTTTCCATAGTTTTGGTCGATTTTATCGGGCGCCACTTTTTCATATAATTAATGCGTGGTCCTTTTGGATAAACATATTTCTTATCGTTACGTAATATAATATCTTAATGTTTTATTAATTTCAATATGCATATCTGTGTGTGTGTGTTGTGTGTGTATAATTAATATTTTTCAAAATTAAGCATATTAAGTAATTATGTTTTTTTATGCAATTTATGCTTACATTTACTTTAATTTTCATAGATGTGCCTATGCTTTTCTTATTAGTTGTTTTACTTATTAAATTAATTGATATAATAGAGCTTTTAAATAATACTGCCGAAGATAATGATACAGCGATGACGATATTATCGACTGCATTTGTCGTGGTACTGATATCATTCTATCCTATTTGTCACAATAGACAGATGAATTTAGTCGAGACGAGGCTAATTTCTTAAAGCCTCTCCTCTCGGTGAAGAGTTGAACGCCAAGAGAAAACTTGGCACTGCACCAGACACCGATGCTCCTTGTCTCGTTATTTTTGTTTCACGATTTACGCGTCTCCTTCACAGGACGACCATCGTGGCTTCAGGAGGCAGCTGGAGGACAAACGGCCGGTCGTGGAGAACAATTTGCTGAGCGGCCGCCAGTACATCGCCAATGAGCCTCCGCTGTCGGACACATCGGACTCCGAAGGTACGTAAATTGTGAATTATATATATAAATTGTGCCCTTCCATATCTTAATCCGCAGCTAGCAATTTTATATTTAGATAACATATAATGATATTTTATAAAAATATTGCACGCAAAAGAGAAGGGAATAAAAAAAATATATTTTATGATACACAATATATTACTTCAAGTAAAACGCGTTTTCGAGAGTGATAAACGTACTTAAAAGAGTAGAAATATATTTCATGAAAGTAAAGCTGTTTATGGATATTGATTACTTTACATCTTTGATTTTTCTCGTGGTATTCTTTTGCATTCATATTTTTAAAAAATTATTGTTACATGAAACCAGAAAGCTCGGGATTCCAATACGGTCCACTTCGCTCGCACGAACGAACATCGCGCAAAAAAAAACAAAGGAAGTCGGCTAAGTACCTACATTCATTAGATCCGTGAAGCTATCTCATAACGCAAGACTGAGTTCGTTGATAGTGCAGACCCGGTAATTAAAAGCGGTGTGGAGTACCTTTCAATCTTATCAATCCGCGATTTTTATTCTTATATTTGTAATTTTCCATGTCAGTTACCAGGAAGAGGCAATAATCTCGAGCATTTCAGCCTATCTCACCGGCTTATCGGTTTGGAAGAGAGCACAAAATCTTTCCTCTCTTTGTTTACACCGCCGTTACCTAATTAATGAATTGATATTACTACTATTGTCTCGCTATCAATGGTCGTTCTTGGTAACGTTACCTCGAGTCTGTAAAAGGATATTTATCCGTGCAATGTTTAGAATTCTCTTGGTTTTTAATATAATATGTAATATAATATTAGAAAATATTTCGCGTGGTGGATATGAAGGAATCGACCATTGGAACGATTGAAGGAAAATTCTTTACGTTTTCCTCTCTGAGCTATCGATACGATATTTTGCCGAGGTTAATAAAATCTTACAGATTGCAACGAACATGATCGGTTGAGCTTGTCGCGGATATGAGAAAAATCTTATTTAACTTTCCTTTTTCCCCGCGTATAAACTTGCGAGCTGCGTTTTAATAATTTACACATTTTCTCTCGGTGAATTTCCGTGCCAGTTGAGAATTTTGTGCCGCGGCAAAAATCTAAGAACAACTGCCGATTGTGCTTGCACTGGGATTCCCAGACTGAAAGACCGCGAGAAGTATTTTGCGTATTCTTTCTTTCTCTGCCGTCGGTGCTGCAGCCTAACCCGCGCGAGACCAGAAACGAGCTTCATTCTTTACTGTCGTTCCCTTTTCAAGCGCGGCAAGGGCAAGGAACGCGTAACTGCGACGCCTTGAATATTTCATTTACGTAATCCCGCCTCGCCGAAAGCGTGGATATTAAGAAAACCCGGTAGATATCTGACGCGAGATATGAGAATTATGTTTATTTACTTTGCGAATTTTTGCAGTGAGAGGTAATCCTCCGCATATCAATCACAAGCTTACAAAGAAGAAACAATGAGAGAAAGAACACGGTCGATATAAAATAAAAAAAAAGAGGAAGGAAGAAAGTGGAATTATTCTATCGCACGTTGAGCAACTCAAACTTAACTTTCCGTTCTCATATTTGTTTCAACTTTCTTTTCTCTTTAGACCAGGATCCCAAGCTTTCTTTGCCCACTCACTAGCAATTCTGGCAAGCGACTGGAGAAATCAAAATAACAAAGACACATTGTAGTGAGTAATGAGCGAATATACAGAATACAGAAATACGTGAAGATACATGAACATAGAGAAATACGTGAAAATACAAAAATACATGAACATATAGAATTAAGCGAAAACACAAAGATCTTCATTATTAAAATTTATATTTTAATATTGAAATATGTAATTAAAAAATACAATTTAATAAACCCCTGTGTGAGATCCGGGGATTTATTATAATCATTAATTATTTTAGTTATAAAGATACATTTCATTAAGCTACAGGAAAATCCTATATTTCGTTGAAAATACATATATTAAAAATTTTAGCTTTAATTTTCCATTTACAATTCTCTTTTTGTTTTATTTATATCGAGGGATAATCTTTTGTACGATGTAACGTATATATTATACAGGTGTTCTTTATGTAACTATTGCGAACAATTCTCTCTTTTTATAGTATTATATTGGATCGTAATATCGTTTCAAGTATTCGATTCAGAGATAAAACTTCTGGTAGGCGGCGTTAACGCAACTCTATCGGGAACCGATATGAAGGGTTTCGAAATCAGCTACAAGTGTACACTTTCCAGTTTTCGTTCTGTAGCAGCAACTCCGAAAGTTGTAAAATTTAGACGAGATGTTTTATTCATGTTGCATCGTCTCTGATTGAGAAAGAACGGGAAAAATGAAAGAAAACACTAAATAATACATCGAGGTGAATTCAATTTCTTTGATTTATTCGCAATTTAATGCGCGGAAATTTCATTTCCAATAATTTTATTTCCGTTTTCGGATATCGCGAATTAAGTCTTACATGAAATAAGGTAACATAGTTTTGATCAAGAATAATCTTTGTCTAATTCTGTGTTTTTCATCGGTCGGAAAATCAATTATTTTTTAATATAAACTACATGGTTGTGGCTATAAAAAAGAAACGCTTGTTTTATCTACTTCAAGCCATTTTGAAAATGTCTTATTATATCTGGAAAATACATATTTATATATAAAGAACTAAAGAGAGAGAAAGAAGAGTTATTCATATTTTTCTTTTATAATAACTTTGAGACATTGATGAATAAACAAATTAGCCTCTTTCTTCTGCTTTCGCTTTTTGTATTAAAATTCCCCACCATATTTATAAGTACATTTACAATGCATTTATTTAATCTTGTGACAAAGCGACTACTTGTGCTGTGTCAGCTAGAAAAAGTTTGCTTTGGCTAGGTAAACACAACTCCGTCTCGAGTCACGTGGGGTTTTCGATCGAATTAGAAGTATCGTAGTACATCGGTACCGACGTCCCCGAGGGGGGACAGGAAACTTGTAGATGGAATTTATTGGAGTCCCGGAGGAAAGCACGACCTGATCTTATGTCATCGTTTCTCTCTCTCTTCCAGCTTGCGCTATTACTTGGTCTATCAGCCAATAAGAAATATTTATTACGTAATAACACGCTTTGAACGCGGTTTTGCCATTAATTAACTCGACTTTTAAATAACAGTAAAGTTTCCGTTGCAACTACCTTTATGTTTCGATCGATTATCGATGACCAAATGTTTACGGCATCCGTGAGAACATTCGTGTGATGTTTCTGTTACAGCCTTGTGTATTTTTCGATAAAGAGAAATAGCAGAAAGAGATTATTGGTATTTATGTATGCAATTAATGATCTGCAAATCGTTCGTTAATCTTCATTAGAATATTATTCGATACGCTTTGAATGAACACACATGTATCGTCAATGAACGATAGTTATTATCGTTTATCAGAATATCGCGCGATTGACGCAAAATATCGGAATAGCCAAACCGAACAAACAGTAACAACCAATGATAATTTAAGCAAGTTTCAACGGTAAGTTCATTAGTCTCCGTCAAAACGTGATCTAATTACTTTTGAAACGTATTCGCGCAAACTCATTTGCTATATTGTCGTATATGGCTATATTCGACGAATACGATGTCAATATTGTGAGATGTACGAAATCAATATTGTGAGATTAAATATGCTATCGGAAACAATAATCTATAATATTCACAATAATATTCACAATAATACATCATTTCTAAATGTGTATAAATTTCTAATTTCCAGGATATTTTTCTTCTAGGAAGAGTTGAATGAATTAAAAATAAGTGAAACACAATGGATTAAATATACATATAAATTAAATGAATATTAAATAAGATTAAATATCAAAAAGAAAATTTATAAATCTCTGCAGTAATATTTAAGTCTCTAAATTTATTAACTAGTAGATATATTCAACCATATTTGCAATACATTTCATACTTTATCGTTCATAAAATATATCAAGATCATAAAATATATCGTGTCAGCATGCTTTAAAAATTATACTATTTATTGTACATTTATGTTGTCATTCTCAACATCATAAATTCCTACTTACGATATTAACATAACAGAACATTTTCTTCGTCTCCCAACTCGCAAATAACGACTAATCTTGATGTACCGTTTCATATATACGAGATTCGTTCTTCATATATACTATTATATACGATATCGCGGCTTTCGCGTTATTGTCATTCACCGTACCACGTGTAATCTCCGACATAAGAGATCCCGGAATAACCATAACGATAGCTTCGCTTGCGTAGAACGGATTCGATCCCAATAACGCGGATCGGCTCCTGCAAGCGAGCAACCCCGGCGGCGGCCGCGCGCGATTTCGCTCATTCCGTAGGTGGTCACGTTTCGCGAAACGTGCGCGGCATCGGGCCGGCCGACGTCGATAAATTTCTGACGGAATAACATCGCGCGCGCCGTAAGGCCGAATTATACAATATCGACGTTGAATTCGTCGGGATGGATTATCCGCGAATACAGAGGGGGGTTCGCGGCGCCTGTATTCAATCCCGATCGAAGCGTAGCCAGAATTTCAGACTCTGCGAAGCTTATCGACCCTCTTCGTCTTTTATTCTCGTTAACCTCGGAGGTCAAGCTTACTATTTTATATCTCGAGAAATGTATCTCATAATAGAATAAGAGTCATTATTTTGTTTAATTATATTATAATGATTAGATCATTGTAAAGTTAAGTTTTGATGTGAACGTCTTTTCGATATGTTTCTTCTATCAGGATAGATTAAATCTTGTTATCTGAAAAAATGAGATGCTTGATAAATCCTCCGTTTTTCCGGGTTGTCTGTTTTTGCATTTTGCATAATTTCTGTAGTTACGGCCATCAAATTGAGGACGATTCGATTATATGTCTTACTAGAATGCGCGCGTCAATAATTCCTTTTAAGAATGATTGATCAAACAGAAATAGTTGACCGAGAACCAATTTGTCTCTTCTTAATGTCGGCTGTCGTAGCTAGGAATATGTAATCCTCTAATATTGTCAGGTTCTATCAAATAGAGCAGAAATCTTCAATTATACTGCTCAGAAAATCACTGTTTATAGGATCCCGTAAATTGAATTTTGATGATTAAAAAAGCTTCAATATGCTAAAAATAAAACTTGAACATTGAGAGGAATTTTCAAAACGTCAGATATCTTTAGATGTTATTCAATATTGTTTTAAAATAAACTAATCCTTTAACTTTTGAGTGATGTATACCGGGTGTCCCGTAAAGACCGGATCAACGCTTAAGGGTAGATTCCTGAGGTTATTTAGAGACGATTTTTCCTCAACGAAAATCTCGAGGCACCAATAATTTTCGAGTTATAAGTGATTGAAAATGAAAGGCTTTTTGCAAACTAAGCCTTATGGAATTAAAATATTAACAAAACTAAATTCTTCAGTTAATTTCAGGTCGAGTTTAATTTAATAGAATTTTAATTTAAGGCTTAGTTACAAAGATATATGATGGCAAAAATTGGGAGCTTGCAAAAAATGATGACCTCCCTCGACATTTTCGTTGAGGAAAAATCGTCTTTAAATAACCTCAGGAATCTACCCTTAAGCGTTGATCCGGTCTTTACGGGACACCCTGTGTACAGGGTAGTTCCGGACATTTGCGACAAATTTAAAGGGATGCTAGATCTCGGTAAATGGAACAATTTTTGTTAAGTAACCCGTGTCCGGCGACGCCTCCTTAAGGCGCTAAGCGTCGTTTTTAGCCTTGTTGAACGCTGTTTGATTTCTGTATGGTTAGATTAGAATATAAAAAATCATATGTTTTTAAATTTTATTTTGTGTATTTTATAACAGCAAGTGTTCAAAATTGCAACCTGCAACCTCAATACAAGCATTGCATTTACGGTGCATTAACTGACGCACCCTCTGGAAAATTTCAGGAGTATTGCGAATCACATCACATTCGTTCGTTATCATGCGGATGAGCTCATTTTGAGTATCGACAGGGGTCGTGTACATCAAACTTTTGACATGCCCTCATAAGAAAAAATCAAGGCACGTCAAGTCAAGAAATACACAACCGTCAACAATGTTCAACAGAGCCTAGCGCCTTAAGGAGGCGTCGCCGGACACGGGTTACTTAACAAAAATTGTTCAATTTACCGAGATCTAGCACCCCTTTAAGTTTGTCGCAAATGTCCAGAACCACCCTGTATATTTCGGTCAAGTTATTCGTTAAGATATTAACTCGGAAAGTAGCTTTTTTTTAAATCAGCATTTAATAAGTAAATCAACACTACATTTACAATATATATCCACTCTTCAGTAATATTTAAACAATTATATAGGCAAATCATAAAACGAGCCAATCGATATTATGAGTTATTTACACTACAGTGCTAATACGCGAAATAAAATGAAAACTTTGCATTTCGTACGAAGCGGTTTTATTCATATGGCTCGATTTAGCAGCGGCGGGATTTACGCTCCGATCTCTGGAGAATCTCGTCGTTACTTCCAGGTTACTTTCGTAGTCACCCATTTCCCACTTCCTGGGAAAATCTGGACGCGGCGGCGACGGAGGAAAGAATTAGCGGGACATTCCGGGGATGTGGATGGAGACGAGGGCGGGAAGTCAGCGAGTGAGAGCTAGATAAACTAGTGGCGTACGTGCCCGGAAAGTAGAGCGTCAACTGTTGAATAGATGGCTTAGGGACGAAGAGCACGGTCGCCTAATTCAATTCGTTCAACAGACTACTTTCCGAGACGTTCTTTTTCGTTTGATCCGTCTTGTTGTTTCCCCGCGGTCGCTCCAGCTTTTCGACACCTTTCCACTCCTTTTGCATCGCCGAGAAGCTACATTACCAATCCGACGGTTTTATTTCACCTGTCGCTCTCCGACGAGGGAGATCGGTACCCGATGGCGCAGAAAGAAAACGTTAGTTCGCGCGCATTTCTTATCGGGAGTAGCTTGAATCGTTCGGAGATACGAAATAAAAAGCTTCTCTATTCCTCTGACTTCTTTGGCACCGCGAGTTTTACCGCTTTTGGACGGCAGCTCGATGGCGAGCATCGAGTTATCTACTAGGAAAAACGAATGTAGGCGTCTCCGATAAATTTTATCATATAAAACTCTAAAAATCGCATCGATAAAAAATTTGTGGGACTTAAAAGGCAACGTAAATTTTTCTGCCGTGGTTAATATTTGGTTTTCCTTGAATTGAAATCTATTTTAAAATATCGATGACATGGAAAACGATAAAGTTACAAATCGAATTTAGCTTTTTAATGCTTCTTTCAGATGGAATATTTGCGACGATAGGAGATAAAAGGATTGCAACATTTTGCAGTCTTCGTTCATGTTAGCGAAATAATAACACAGGCCTGCGAGGTTCAGTTACAAAGAGCGGAGTAGGTGAATCTGATTTTTTGACGCTGAAATCGAATTTGGCCGCAAAATTTCCCCAGCACGTCAGGTTTTTGAGTAACTTGTAGTTAAATGGTCCAAAAATGGCTATTTCGGCCAATTTCATAAATTTATTACACGGAGAAAATTTTATATTAAAAATTACTATATGTATGGCAGTAGCCGTGGATCATTGCTGGAATTATAAAAATTTTTACTATGTTATTATATTAATAATTATTAAACTCTTTTGTGAAAACATAGTAAAAATTTTTATAATCCAGCAATGGTCCACGGCTACTGCCATACATAGTAATTTTTAATATAAAATTTTCTCTGGGGAAACCTAATTTTTTGGAATATTTTTGTCAATGGCATTGTATAGTACTAGTTTTCACCTTTCAAATCCATTTTTGATTGTCGCCGAATGATTTTTTTTCGTTGAGACATACAAGTATGAAGTTATAAGACTGGTCATGCATAGGGACCCAATGAGCAATTCCAAATCAACCGTGCCATCCCTCTGTATCACCACGAATCAAAAGGACTATGCCCAGTTTGGGCCCCGAGTGAACAGTCATGAGTCATATATTAATCGATAAGGGGGTACTCACGAAGTACGAAACAGAAGGTTTTAATTGCCTAATTGAAGTCTGAACTCCAGAGGTATCGCCGTCATAAGAACAAAATCCGAATTTTTCTGACATGACGGCATAGATCGCGTCCAGGACT
>NJRP01000031.1:408108-438197 GCA_003063835.1 Aphaenogaster floridana
AATTTAATATCTCCAAAAACATAAGTAGTCTATTGTCTACAGATTTCAGTCGCCAGTGTTCACTGTTCAGCATTAAAAACGCTATTTTAGCGATTCTGAGGTATTTTTTGAGGTTAGGGACGAAACCTGACGTGATGGGGTAAAACGGACAACGGATTCGGATTCAGCGATCCCGAAAACATATAGATATGGTGGTGTAGTCTAGCGAACAACCAACATTTTTTTTTTTGTGTGCCTGTGTAATTGACGCACGTCTATTGCTCGAAAGCGAATGGACCGGTCGGCTGACGAAAGCCTCGAACAAGTAGAAAAATACTGACGGTAGCATCCGTCGATTAAAAGTGCATCGAGTTAACGGTTATGTGACCGATATGATGCACCCGGAAGATCAAAGTTTTCGCGAATCAGGGGAGTTCGTGACGCAAATGCATAATTCATGAGCGAAACACAATTTAACTTTTAAATTCCACGTTCTCGCCGGTCCCTTCCCTCTTTCCTCTCTCCCTTCTGTCCTGCCCTTCGTCGCGCTTTAATTATCGGCTATCTGGTAATTACGGACGACACCTTCTTTTTGGTCGCCGATATCGCCCGGAATTCGCCGCGGTCTTATATTAATTTGAGTTTCTATCTATCGGCCCCGTGCGCTCGGATCGGCCAAAATCGTCCTCGACAATGCAAATGAGGCGAAGCGAAATATTTTTTCGAATACTTCTCTCTTGCTTTCATTGGACAATCGATACTAGAACGATCGATGCTTAGCCGTACGAACGATCGTTTTTGTGATTTCACAGAGTTTTGAATAAAAATGTCATATACTCGATCTTGCAATTTTCATACCTTCTAAAATCGAAAACCGTGTAAGCTTACAGATAAAATGGACGTAATTGGAAAACTTGCATTTTTTAAGCTTTAGGACATATGATCGAAAGACAGGTCTTACAAAATAAGGCCTTACAAAAATATACACAACATAAATAAAACATAAATCTTATTTTTTAATTCTTTTATTTTTGTCAATGATTATACAGTTTTATTATCGCGAAATTTTTTAAATTAAACAGAAAGTTAAATATTAACTTGCGGGATAAAACTCGGCATTCTTTTGAGATGGACGCGGGTAATTTATTTTATATGGAGACAAGATGGTTGTGGCATTTCTGTGAACATGTATTTCTTATGAATTTCCATGTACGCTGCAAAAGTTCTTTTAATGTGCAGATAAATGAAAAACTTAACATTATGACTTCTGCCGCTGTAATTTCTCAGCCGCTGGCAACAAAACAAATATTGACATATATTAAAAAGTCTTTTCCTGGAGTTGATAGACGCCCATCATTTATTACGAGCAGAGAAGTTTTATCTCGAGAATGAAGCGGAGCAAAACATTCTTTTAAAGTACAGAACTGTTGGGAACTATTTTGTGTAAATAATTTGTGACGGCCATCTATCACGAAGAAGTTCTGAACAACATTTACCAGACGTCTGAAAAACGAAAGCTAACGAACGTTGTAGAAACATACAACAATGAGCGTTGTGTTAATTTTAACGGATTATCATATTGGAAAATTTGATATTGGAAATTTTCTACCCTACATCTTTCATCAATATTATAAACATGTTAATCGCAGCTTGGATATTTTATACAGTTATATTAATGCTTACTAAAAATGTCACAAGTACATATATTTTGATCGTTTCTCGCTGCAGCTGGAAGACTTGCATGTGGAAAATAAATATAGGAATAAATCTCATTCTCTCGGACATTGATGGGTCAGACCGAAGTAGAGTAGCGCGAGGCACCCTCGATGGGGCAGGAGGGAGAACGGATGGTTGCAATCGCGAGATATCCCGGTTTAAGCTCGAAATTAAGCCGAACCGAGCAATCCGAGTCGTCCTACCGAGGAATTCTCCTCCGTAGTTAGGTATGCAAAGCAGGAAGCAAGGCAAGAGGGAGTCTGGCCAGGCCCAATCAGAGAATATAGCCAGCGGCAGTTGTATGCACGTGGAGGTGCATCCACGCAAGCAGTACGAACACACACGAGCACACACAAACACACACAACACTCTCACACACTCACACACACGTACACATACACACACAGCACAATGTCGCCGTGCGTCCACAAGCACGTAACACACTTATCCTGGCCGGGTCAAAATGAATGAACGAATGCACACACGTATCCGGGCCAGCTGTGGAAATTCAAACACCGTCTTGTGAATTATAACCGCGCCATCGGATTATCTTCCGAATCATTCCGAATAGCGCGTTCTACCGTCGAGATACACAGCGCAATCTGCGTTCCGTTTAAAAGTATATATTCAGCGTCACGTGCGAGCTCACTCGTATCTATTCGCTGAACCGGAAGTTCTGAGAATTGATTACGCAGGATTAGCCTCCAGTATTAGGAATAGATTAGATTAGACTGTATCTGTGACACACCTTAGAAAGAAACGCCTGCCAAATCAATCATGAATTAGATCACATATGAAGACCCGGAGGGAAAAACCAGAAATGTCAGTTTTATTAGAAATGAGATATGGTCGTCATTTTGTAGCGTTTAACAGATACTATAAAAACTGATGTACATCTTTTAAATACTTAAAAAGTAAGATTAAAAGCTGTATTAATCAATGAAAAAATGAAGGTAGAACATTCGGGTATAACAAGGGGAAATAACAAATTTTAAAATTCATTTTATTCAAAAAGTATAAAACTGACATTTCTTGTTTTTCCCCCAGGTCTTCATATGAAGTACACGCGATAAAAAATGATTAATTAATGACGTTATTTACAACAAAAATATCTCAAGCCACAGAAGAGATTTTTGTTTCGACTCAACTGGCCAGTTCTTAATTTAAATTAATATATCACGAATTGCGACGTTTTTTAAAAAATATTTTAAATTAACAAAAAGATAATTTGTAAATCTTTTTATTTAATAATAAATTAACCCCGTCATATAATTCATCTTAATGCAATTATTATTCTCATTTAACCTACAAATTAGGAATAAGGTACCTAAGTAAGTCTAATAAAAATATATTACTCTTTTGATTGTTTGGATGTATTTTCAGATTGCACAATATATATTTAGACATCTCTATAAAAATTTAATGTCTTTCTACATGTCAAACGTCGAAAAACCAAGATAGCCTCTCCATGACGATTATTGTCTCGTCGCGATATTGACAGAAACCCGTTTTCGAGCCGGTAATGGCTAATTAACCGCATTATGCAGTCATATATACACAGAGATATATATATAGACGTATGTGATACATATATATATGCATTTATATACATTTTCCGAAGCGAAGTGATAACACGTCCAACTTGCCGCGATGTTAATGCGCTCGGTCACTCGCGTATCAATCCAGTTTCCGACAAGCGGGTACTTAATCAGCCAATTAGCGGTGGCCCACTAATTAGTTAATTACAGAGCAAAATTGTAGGAAACTATAGCGCTCGTAGAAATCGCGTGTGCACGCGTCGTATCTCTAAGTTGAGGAAAAATGATTTAGCCGATGTCTGCGCTATTGCTGTCGTTAATGCCGTATCGTGTATCTCATTATTTACCCCGTGTGTCATCTTAAGATATAGTGGTTCCGCCAGTTTGCGCATGCACCGGTATATTAATGATCCCGAGATTGCGTCATCCGATAATCGCTCGGCGGAAGCGAAGCAGGAAAGAACATTCTTCATTGAGCAGCTTAGCATCTTAATCAATATCTGATAATTCACATGAGCGTACCGCAGTATAATTTATCAATTGCTGCTAATAGCTTTATTGCCACGATATGCATGGCGCGCGTGTTGGGTATCTCTGACAACATGGAGGTAATAACAGGAACCGTTAAGAAATAATGGTCGGACGGTCTATGCGCGTGTTCATTACAGAACTGCTGATCGGGCATTAACAACTTTGCATTTTGCTTAAACGACAGGCTAACGGTACCTCTTGATTTCCTTAATTTAAGATTATAACGAGATCTTGTATTTTACAGTTCCCACTGATACTTAACGTCGCAAGTTAATACGTGATAATGTATAAAAATGATACGGAAAAATGTGAAACTCTGTAGGACTATAATTGAAAAAGAAGTCGAGGTCTGGCCTGCAGAACTTAACGTGTCCACTTAAAGCTAATCTGCCGTACTTTGAGCGTGTTTATAGATTTCGATCAACGTGACATGCTCGCGGCGTATTGTGAGACTGACCGCGAATTTGCATATCTAATCGCCGACTTATTACGCGCACGACGCGGAAAATCCACGAGGAAGCCCGAAGTAATTCGAATTAAAAGTACGACCGGAAGCGACTGCTTACGGACGGTAGTTACGCTCTCTCCGTCCGCAGGTTCAACGACGCGTCAAATTCCGCTCGCACCGGCGCGGTATGGCGCGCCGCAACGCGACGCGACGCGACGTCCAAATATACGCCGGCCTGCGTTTCAAGTTCAACGCACCCGCACAATAACGCGACGCGGCGCGACGTCTTTCCATAGTATGTAAAATAGTATGTAAAATATATTAAAATACTTGTACACGCGCAATAAATTGCGTTGCCACTATCCGTCCTGCTTAGATAAGATCAGGAGATAAGATGTCCTCCGTCCTCTCTCCATCGGTGACATCGAGCTTGGTTTGACTTGTCCGGGCCCTAAGCATTTTTGGGATTATCGTTGAAACGCGATGTTTGTACGATAAGAATGAAAAGAAAAATACGTCGATAAGAAACAGTTATATAGTGTACCGAATGAAATTTTTTTATCTTATGATCATAGAAATTCATATCTCATCTTTCAACTGATTGGTAGATTTGTGAGAGAAACAGGCGTTGCATTATATAACTGAACTTGGGAGAATAATTTTATGATCTTTTATATAAACGAGAGACAGAAGAGAGACCAAGTCTCTCTTTCTGTTACGTGAAAGAGAAAATAATTTTTTAAAAATACTTTAAAAAATTAACTGAGCCATTTGTGTGGTGCATCCATTTCCATCATTTTGAATAGATAAGTAAAATATTAATTTTTGAATTGTTTACTTCCGTCAGAATTTTAGAAAATTTCTGTGAAACGATATGTACCACAGTATTTATCGATCGCCATGAAAAATTTAAACGTGTGTATAAACCGATACAATAAAATCATAAAGACGTATCTAAATGTGCGTTTTAAATTTTAAATGAAGGCTTGCAAATATCCACGGGGATTTTGCAAGCTAATGTAAGAGTCGATCGAGAGATTTAAGAATGCGGAAAAAACGCAAAATGAATGGTCGGTTGATCGCGAAAATCTGGGCGGAAACCGCGGCAACACGGCGCTCCGTGGATGCTGTAATATCGCATTGTAATGTTGCGCGCTCTCCGGTTCTCTTGCATTAAACATGAGCTATATATCGGCATTGTGTCCTATACATAGACCCGAGCTAAATTTACATTATGTTTATGTGGCTAGTAATTGAACAGGACGTGTCAGAGTTGACATGCGAGAGCTCGGCTGCACGGCGAGGGCCCCGTGAGATTCGAGAACAAGGCCTCGTCGTCGTTGCCGTCGTCATCGTCGTTGCGCCACTAAATGATACCATCCAAAATTTTGTATGCAATCTTGGCATGCTTCATGGCAAAAATAAAATCACGTCTTTATATAACGAAGATTAAATCACGAGATTGACGTATCAAAGGAGCAAAATGCGGCATCGTTTTAACTTAACATCGTCTCTTAAATGCAACACTGGTAGTGCGATTTTTTACCCGTGTTTAACAATTTAACCGTGTGGAAAATTTAATTACTATGAAATCCAATTTATTTTTCAAACGCATTTCTCGTTTTTTTTTTGGTTTTTTTATGCAAGTGTGAATCAGACAAATATCAGTTTTTGATATGCACAATTTGATTTATTAGTGTTTTAATCTATAAACTTTTGATCAACGAACATATTTGCGCCGGAAAAACTTTGATTTTATTAAAATATTTCTTGATTAAATATTCTGTGCATATTTGTACTGTTGTAACATCCAAAAAGCTCGTTAAATTCATGTATATCAAGAAAGATCGGAACTCTCGAAGAACGGAAAACTAGAAAAAATGTATCACCTTTAACTATCAAAGCCGTTTTTATCTCGCGTTTCAATCGTCTTCGGGACTGCTGAATAAATCGCTGCAACTCTTTTCTCATGTAAATGATCCATTCATCGTGTGTGATTTGTCGACTAATCCCTGAACTAAATTTGCAATGCGTGAGCGTTCAGAATATACAGAAAAAAATTCTACAAATTGCTATTATATGCCGCGAGTTGTTTGCGAAGTCAGAAGTTTGTGAGAAGCGAAGTTTGCAAGAGTGTCGGCTTTGCAAGTATAAAAGGATCGTATAATTCATACAGTTCAGACAAATACATTAAGATACTTGCGGGACGTCTTGAGCATTATAATAATGTAGTCCGACGATAAGAATTACAAAGAGAAGATTAAGAATACGTAATACATTGCGCTTTAATTGAAACCATTGTAATATTTATGAACTGAACATGAGATCTTCTCTGACATTCACGTCGGTAATTTAAATTTATGGAAGTAAGAACTTCACGGCGGGCGTTTCTGAAAAGCAATTAACGATCGATAAGAGAGGCCGCGGTTTCAACGTTGAAAACTGAAATAGAAGCGTAAAATAAGATGAATCGATAATGATTCGCACTCGCCGTAATTGGTGCATGAGAAAAGTGCAAATCGTGCACGTTAGATTGGTCTCGTCCAAACGGCCGTATCTGTTCCAAAGATGAACCCGGATCTCCACGTTTACTCACGCCGCGCGGCGTGTAATACTTCAAACTCGGGCTACATCACGTTTCTCGGCCGCTCTCATTTGTAAATGTTACCTACAGATTCCATCACGCACGGTAATCGCGTGTTCGACGTGCAGCCGCAGTTCGCGCATCGATTTATAATTACGCACGAATGTCGCCAGTAGCGTCCGAGCTACTTAGCGGACAATGATGCATTAATTGCCGGCCAAATAAATCGATCCTCTTAAACGATTACGCGTATCCGTACGCTCGTATATAATAGCGCCCCGATCGTATATAATATCCATCTCGTATTGGTATGCGGATAAAACGCGCGGAAAATGATGGCGGTCATAAGCGCTTCTTCATTAGAGCTTATACGAACGTAAATGCGCGTAAGCATATACGAGGGAGATAAGCGGGCGCAATAAATGAATAACGGATTAGTTTCAGCGATGGATAAAGCGATACGGCGCCGGTACACGCACCGGCGCGTGTATATAAAATAAACTATGTGTGATAAATGAACAGTCGGTTAATATTAAACTTTAGCGCGCGGCCGCTGAATCGTATTTATAATTGACGAGTCCGCGGCCGTTACTCACCGCTTATCCTTGCCCGGTTTATCCATGCGCGCACACGCGCGTGTATTCACGCGTACGCGCGTTACATATAGCTCTCACGATAGCGGGCGGATCAATAACATATTTTTTTTTCGCGCCGAAACGATACGCGAAACGACGTCGCCGAAAATGGTACGAGAATAAATCGTTCGGACTGCCGATCGCAACACTGTGCCATGTTTAACAGGAACGTTAATTGAATCGCCCGCGATACAGCAATTAGTATATAATAACCGTGTTGCTCAAGACGCGACTTCGTCGATCTGATCAGCATCTCGACAGATTATTTAATTAATTGTCAATTAGCGCGGCAACACGCGTTACGTCCTTCAATTCCAGGATGATGGAGCGAATAACGTTTGACGTTGATTGAAGGATCGGCTGAGGACTTACAAATGGTACACGATGTAATACGTGAAATTCGGATATTTGTCGGGGAAATAACGATTTATCAATTGAAAGGGATCAATTAATACAGTTTGTAGACAAGAGAACGGTTCTGTGATAAAAGAGAAAATACTGAATCGACTCCAGATAACCACGTATCCGTGCTTACCGGTCAATCCAGCCTGTGATCGCTCCCCGACGGATCCGCAGCGATTTTCCAAGAGGGACCGAGCGGCGCCGGGATCGGCCGAGGGGCCCATGGGGCCCGCACGAGGGGCCCCGCACGAGGGACCCCGCACGAGGGGCCCGCGGGCCGGCTTCCGCTTCGCTCGGCACGAGGCTCTCGCGGTCGTTTCATTATTCCCGTCCTCCCCATCCTTCTCTCCCTTCCCCTCCGCATACGTTGCACCCTGCGATTTCGTAGCGGTCGGGCCTACCGATCCGCCGTGCATTCAGTCGGCGTTTCGCGCGAAGCGCAAGTGCGCGCACGCATGCACGCACGCACGTATGCACGCATACACGCGTGAGCGGTTAAAGGGGGCCCCGGAGAAAGGATGTGACAGCTGCGACCAGCGCTGCTCCTGGAGGCCTATTCGCGATTCGCGCGCCCGTTCCGTCGCCCTTTACGCCGCGTGTGGGCGGCCGGCAGCGGAAGGAAAAGAGAAAATAAAGGAGAGGAAAAAGAAGAGAACGTGAAGTGTCGCGACTGGTGATTAGAGATATGGGAGAAATCGCGCTCGGAGCGTACCGGTGAGCACCGCGAGAGAGTTGATCGTCGCTGATCCTTATAAATCGGGGTCTATCCCATTTCTACCAGACCGATAAAACGCACACGCTGGCAAGAAGATATCATCGAGCGCTCAGTGAAATCAGTTTCGTAGGGGGTTGAAGGCGAGCCATGTCATCGGTTGGATGCGTGCTGAATGGATGTTACATCTTAGCTAGTGATCCAAATTAAAAAAAAAGATAAAGAAAAATCTTGGAGGAGTGAGAACTGGAGCAGATTTGTAACGTCAGAAGGTTTCCAACTTGTATCATCAAATTGCTTTTTGATCGTCAGATAATCAGATTTGATTGTCAGATAATTGGGTCTATTTCACATTTTTCTTCATTGCGGAAATAAATTCATTAAATAATTCTTTTATATGAAAACTAGTGGACGCTAATTTTTTTAGGGAAAAATTAAAATCTGAAATATTTCATTATAATATTCGCGCGTAAAATTCACGCTAATTAGAGTGGTGATAAAAGGAACGTTGTTCTACTGTACACGAACGGCAATGAAATTGGCCGAAGAAACGACCGGTTTCAATACCGAGGGTCCTCCGGTTTTTCTACCGTCTCACCTCTTTTACTCGCCTCTTCTTCCGATATACATACTGCAGCACGAATCAAAGGCTCTTTTTGCTCCATTTTTTATTATGCGCGCGAGAAGAAAGACCGCTTTTGTCAGAAGGGATTAAAACAGGACGTATTAAGATGGAGAAAGAGTTCCGATAATTCAAACGTTTGTGTAAAAATGGAGACCTTTACTCGCTAATCAATATTTCGAAAATTATGGGAAACGTAGCGCTTAATTAAATGTGGAGAAGCTATCGCTGCACTTGAGAAGTAATATCAACTTCTATTATCAAACGCGTTTGTTACCGAACATCCTGTGCACATATAGAGCTACTTTTATTAGTGATACATGAAAGTAGCAATTTATAGATCGTAATTTACGGGTACTTGGCGTTTAAAGCTGTACTCGAGGATCTAGGGGAAGTTTCAAGGCTTCGTGCTCTTAAGAGTTTCCCTCCTTCTCTAAGGTACCACCTCCTTTGAGATATTTGTCGAACGTTCAAATGCACTCGACGAAATGGATCTCTTTGCAGGTCGTAAACGTCACCGTGGTCGCCATTCTTTCCTCAAGTTTCCTCGTAGTACTTGAATTCCTCTTTAATGGAGGAACAGCTATCTCTCTCGAAACATTAACAATCCGACATCGCCAGTGTCCAATTATCGCTCGTGTATCACAACGATTTTATATAAAAATCTTGTTTTCTGAGAGAGAATTCAGGACAACTCAGACACTAAAAGATCGCTTTTTCGAAAAATGGCGAAACTCTTTACAGGAAGCGACCTAGTTATAACTCTCGATGAAGCAGAATTCTTATATGTTTTTTTTCATCTTATTTAAGTTATTTTTTTTTAAAAAAGGAACTCTCTTAAAAGAATGAAACAGAGCAATCAAATATATAAAAGAGCGTTGTATTTAATTTATAATCATGACGAGATTAGTTTTATTCTTGTAGAAATATTAAATCTCGCCGTTGCTATAGAAAGCTCAAATTTGACGCGAGATAATCATATTTATTATATTTATAATGATAAAATTCTCCCTCTCTCTTTCTTTCTCCCTCTTTCTCTCACGAGGGATATAATTTATCTTACCGGGATATAAATCGCGCTGTGCAAAACAATGTCGCGCGGACCTCGCAATAAACAGGACGCCGTATCCCCAGGCGGACTTTAATGCATACGTAATTTAATCGCGCATTACCGGCATCCCGGGGTCTGTGGAAAGGACAGTTTTCTGTTGTTTGCGATTTGCCTGTTGTTGTTCTCGCGTGCAGTCGCGAGAAATCCAGTTTCCGCAATAAACTCGCATCACAACACATCCGTGCATCGCGTCGCATCACGTCGCGCCGGTTGCTTCTTTCCCCTCGAGTAGCAACTTCTGCTGCATCGTCACCACTACCGTCGACTCTGCCCCATTTCCTTTTGTATACCGCCGACCCTGTTTTCTCTTTCATCTTCCCGGTAAGCGAATGACAAATTCAAAAACGCTCGGCCCGGTTCGTCCACGAGGAGAACTCTCGAGCAAGATCATCCCTCTTGCACCCTCGTCAGAAGCCTCGTCGAAAATGCACGCCGTGAATTCTCACGCGTCGCTGCACAAGGGAAAACAGGGGTAAACGTGAAAATTCGCAATGGTTTACGTTACAAGTCAACGTTAATGGCTCGTCGTTCTCTCGTCGTGCGACAAGACTGTGAACGGTATCGTTTTACGATCTCCGTGAAAAAAAAACTGTCGGGGGATACTATTCTTCGTAGACTGGGTGGCCTGTTACATCGCTAGCATTCGTAATCGATCCGTTCCAGACGTGCGAATGTTTCCCTGTGACACCTCACGCAAACTACAGCGTGATATTTTTTAAATTATATTCGAATATCATCATGTTCCATATCATATATTTTGCGACTATTTTTTGTAGAATATTTATTCAATATACTTTTATACATTATTGCGTTTTTCATTAAAAACGTCCTTATAATTCCCGAATATGTCATACGAGAGAATCTTCGATGGTACATTTTTCTTTTTGCGTTTTTTATCGCGAATATTTCTTTTCATATCGTTAAGAATTGAAAGATGTAATCGTAAAAATTGAGTATCTAATCACTTTCTCTCGACAACTCGAGGTGTAACATGAAAATTGCCACTAGATCTGAGCTACTAAATAATTTTTCAGTTCTCTCTTTCCACAACGTGAAAGAATAAACAGAATTGCCATGAGTACCGGATGAAGCGTGAAAAAATAAACGGTTAAAGAGATTACGCTAGTCTCTTAACTCCATGAAAGCATCCCGTAGATCTTTTGCTACGAATAATAGAGGTTTATATTTCGTGACTAGATTCTCTACAGAATACAGATATCCGAATAATATTGTAGATCTAAGTTATATTTTTATAAGTGCAATTATTATGTGAGAAATTATGTGAGCAAAATTATTCAATATAATTATTTTGTTTTACTCTTATGTTTGGATTAATTATACATATATTAATGACACATATACACGAGACTTTATAAAAAAAAACTAATAATAGACTTGAGATAACACGTAAAGCATGAATGATTTCATATACATATCAATTTTTGTGAAATATAAAAAAAATTATTTTACCGTGACTAGAATTCTTTTTCTAAATTATTTTTTAATAATTAAGATTAACTAAGTTTTTCTCTTTTAAAAATATCTATATATAAGAACGAAGATTTATCGCTTAAAATCTAGACTTCTTTTAGCTAGTTTTGATTATTATAAAAACTTGTTTCATATATTTCAAACCAGGATATTTCAAATCGTGATGCGCATGCCTTGGTCGTATATGGCTCTCGTGGCCTTTGGGAAGTCAATCTCGCCGTGATATTTATCGTTCGAGCACTCAAGCCTAAGTTGTTGGTCAAGCAAGTAGCCTCTTCAGAACGTATTCAACGCGACTATCTCCCTCCCGCGTCTCTTCGCGCGTTTACCACGAGGGAGCCGCGGGAGCTGACAGCTGAATCGTTTGACCCATTTCCTCTTCGCCGTCGTTTCGCAATGCATCGCCAGCATAACGGCCTTTTGTACATCTCGTATTGCTCCAACGTGTCCCACTTGCAACGCCGGAAATCGGTTGGACGCTGGTCACGCTTCCTTCCGTTTTCCGACGCGGCGCCAATCTCTCTGGCTGACTTATACGCGCGCTAAAGATTCTACAAGAACCCGAATTCTTTTTTTTAAAGTACTTTGCTCGCCCTCCCTCCCTATAGAGTCTTTCGTGAAAGAGTAAGGATTTCTAATGTCCGAAGTAATTTTTAAATATGTAAATGTATGTTGTATATTAATTGATAATTACAAAGATTACACACTTCTCATACCATAAATAATGTCTAAATCAAGTAAAATTTCTTTTATAATTAATAATGAATGAAATATCATATTTATTGCTAACGCTCGACGAGTAGGCGTTAGCCATCTTGTAGGCGTTAGCCATCTCTGAAAAAAGTACGTACACGATGACTTTCACGCGTGAATAAATTCTTGGCCGCCGCTTTTCAAACACGAATAAACTCTCGAGAATTTGTAGTCTGTATTTTATATTTAGTTTATACGAAACATTCTTTTCCTCATTGTTTGGACTTGTTTAATTTACGATCATAAAAAATGCAATTGATAGTGAAGCGACATTTTTAGTAAAGATATTTTAAAAATATTTTTAAATATGGAACATGACATTAAATAGAAAATGATAAAGTTATAAGTCGACATAGGACATATATATCTTCATTGCAAAATTTTTTAAATACTCGATAATTATTACTGCACAATTAAAAATCTTTTTATATTGTCTAGTACTAATTAGATTAGATCAAAACCTTCTGTATTCAGGTTACAGTATTAGATCAGATTTAATAATAGTTTCTTTTCGACTTTCTGACTTCTTCAGCACGTTAAGAACGGCGGTCTTCGTAAAATATTAAACACTTGTTTTTTCAATTACGTCAAATTGAATTACGGCAATGTGGGTAACACGATTTCACAGTTCATCGGTCTCGTTAATTAAAAACGCGCTGGAAAACACCAAGAAGATCTCAACTGAGATTTTCATACACGGTACATTAAAAACATGTCTGTTAAGTAATAATCACCCGCAAGATCCTTGTAGAAAGTGCAAAACTGAGGAAGGAAGGTTGCATTTCTTGATGTATCTAGCCTGTGCTTACATTGGATTACGTTGAATTGTATAGCGTTACAAAGAGCACACGAGAGAATCCTGTGCGTCCGCATCGGTCCTCGTATTTAGGCGAATTAACGCGGTGCCGCAGGGCAACGAGGATTCTCCATTACACACGGGGGTCGAGGAATTTCCGCAAAACGGAGACGTGTTAATATTTGCGTGCATATACCGGATCACACGGTTACGTTACTCTGCAAACAATGTCGTGAGTAATTACCGACGTATCTTGACGCTCACGTTAATCCCCTGCATATCTCGGGATCATTGAAACACTTGGCTCGCCCGTCAGTTCAGTCCGGTTTACTTTCGTTCTGGGAAATTTCGGAATCTCGAATCGGCTCTTTAGATCATTCGCCACCTCAGCTTTAAGAGAAAAGAACTAAATTTAAAGTTTACGTCGTCGTAAAATTCTTTCCTCGCCTCTCTGAACACTCGATCGGAGTTAGGCTACAAAAATAGATGATCTTTCCGCAAGAGAAAGACAGAGAGAAATCGTTGGCTAATATTTAGTATCTTAGAACGTTCTGAAGGAAGGATCGAGCGAGATAATTTATGGACAAATATTTAATAATATTTAAATCTACCTAATTAATTTTCCTTTTCAAGCCCAAATCTCTGGTATAGATCAAATTCTTAATAAAGGGTTTCGCCTCCTAGTAATGAATTTCTGTTTTTTCTCACGTCCGATACATTACTTTTGGATCAAGCATGCATAATCGAGACATGACACAGATATATCTGTATCGGAAAAATACCGATACGAGCAGTCATATCGACGAGGATAAATCATGCTCGTCGACTAATTATTCGGATTGCGTAGGTGGTGCGACCACACCTCGGAGACACGTAAGAATTGTGACTCGTGTCATTATGAATATGTTTTGCCGAGTCACTTATGCCGCTGCTGAACTCAGTCTGCTGTATCCAGAGGCGGAACAGAGAGGAAGGCTGGAGGAGTGAATCAGACGAGAGAAACTCGTGAGGGGGATAAGATAGAGGAAAGAGGAAAGCGAGATAGAAATCGTCGAAGAGGGGAGAAGTCGACGAGATTTCGTCTTTCCCGTCTCTTTTTCTTCCCTCTTACGGCGTAAGCCAATGCTATTTCTGGCTTTACTCTTTTTTTGTTTTTCTCTTCTCTTCTCTCTCTCTCTCTCTCTCTCTCTCTCTCTCTCTCTGTCTCTTTCTCTTTCACTGTTACTGTACACATATTTGCATATACATGTACAAGCTGATTCCACAGAACGCATTTTCCCAAGAAAGTGTAAACTTTTTCCAGTTCCTCTTGTGTCTGGTCCCACATTCTTGAAATTGTCTCAAGACCTTGTTGATGATATATAAAAATGTAATCATCTAGATTGGAAGTTCTTTTTAATCAGATAACTTTTAGTTTAAAAAAAAAACATATTTATATTTTTGACATTTTCTCCAATATATTTATTGTAAACAGATTCAGGAAATTGAAAAGTGTCTAAGAATTTATACGAGCAAATTCAAATGCTTTGCGATAATATTACTAAATATTGAAGAATAATGTACCAAACAAATCTAACTGCTTTCTTGTGTTTGGTGTCTCGTTAAAAATTTATTTAGCAGGGATACTGCTCGAATCATCCTCTTAAATCATGCTATGCACATGGAGCTACCGAAATATGGCTCGCATATGCATATAAAAGGCTGATCGTTCCTCTTTTGCGCATACCAGCCGAGAGAGACAAAGGACTTGGCTGTTGGACCTCGACACTCTCCTTTTCTCTTCGTTTCGTCTGTCTCTTTCTTTCTCTCTCTCTCTCTCTTGCCACTCTCTTCGTCTTCTTCGAGTATTCCACGAAGACTCGCATACTAACACCCCGGCGTCGTTGGAATCTTAATTACGTTACAGTCCATTCATGGCAGCTGATGTCCCGACATCGTCATCACGTCTAGTCGCGACGTATCGACCGGATTATTCGCGAGAGAGTGTCGAAATGTCTCTTTCAAAAGCAACCTTGGAATGAAAAAGAATGGAATCCCGAAACAAATTATGATCTTGTATGGGAAACAACGAATAAAGCAACAAAAGTAATGTGATTAAATAGATATATCATGGAAACGTAGATTTTTATTTTTATTGCATCGTGACATAGCAAGATTTTATTTTTCCGACATTCGGTTAATGTCAACTGTCAACTATAAATTATCGACATTCTTCAATTCCTCAGGAAAAGATTGGCAAATATCCGCGTCTCTGCAGCACAATGTGATCTGCCTTTGTCTGATTTTCACTGGAAGGTGCGTTGCAGACTGCCCGGATTACGTTCTTCTTTTCCGAGCAAAGCTCCATCAAACAGGAGTTCCTTCGTCGATACGACAACGTATATACACCGTGATCCTTCGAGACGTTTCTGCTCCGATATCCGATTAAACGTCACTTGTCGTTAAAAAGGGCTTTAGATGCTCTCAGTCCTGTCGATGTACGTAGGTACAAGTCTGCATCGCGTCTCGGAACGCGAGCATCAATAAATCGAAACAAAGATCGGTTTTTGATCTATTAAATTTTACTAGAAATAACATCGCTGAGAGAGAGAGAGAGAGAGAGAGAAATTTCTACGTATTTAGCTAAATATGACATATTTACTCAACGTATTTTCCTCAAAAGCGTCATTCTTTGTTAAAAATTTTTTCATGTAACAATAAAACCCAATATGCGAGGGGCAAACGAAAACGAATGAAAATTAAACGGAACAACAAAGGAAACAATCAAGTAAAGAATAGTAAGTTCTGGAAGCGCGGGTTAAAAAGAAATCGTTTACTCGCCGTCATTTCGCCAGCGTTTCTTGCCTGTGTGCAGTTATTTTTCGGGTATTTTCCAGTCCCCCGTTCATACGACATTAAACTTTAATGGCATATAACGTACGCTATGATTGCAGCGTAGAGCCGTTAATAAGAGTAAAGAGCTTCGCTTCTTTTCGAGAGCGCCGACAATTTTGACTGAAAAACTTCGCATCTTGCGCGTTTTTGTCGATGCTCTTTCACAAATCACACGTACGTATACGTACACATGTGTATAATATGTGCACACACACAAAAACGAACCAAATCCAGGATAACTGGGGGGGATGTCAGGGATTTAAATGGAATTGAATGAAAAGTCAAATGGTTTTCTCTATGTCTGTTCTTCGGACGATAAACCCGTATCGTGAATCCGCTTACAGTCGGTTGCATCCTGCCATAGATGCACCGATAACTCGCCTCCCGCGTTTTTCCTCATAGATGCGGTCAAGACCCCCTCAACAAATGGTTGCTATCTTCATCGTTGTACGGCGACACGGGCTGACCCATGGTATTCACCATTAACATTCTTGTCTTTCCTGCGATTCGGAGATATACGTCATTCAAAGAAGCTTAAACCAAGCTTACTTCGCACATTTCTGGACTCCTCGTCGTTTCGAATTGCCTTTCTGCCGATAGTTTAATTCAAATTTTATTATTTTTTATCCAATTTTATACATTTAAATAAGATATAGATGGAATGTTAATCTTGACTGAGATTAGGCCGGTAAATCATTTATAACAGAGATTTCCACATTATGAAGGAACATTATATTATTAGAATGAATTTGTTAGAATTATTATAAATTTTAAAGTGCAATTAATTTTAATGCGAATGTAGAGAGTGCACAATATATTTATTTTGACAGAAAATTCAGATATTTGGATTATACTCTCTTTGGAATAAATGGACGTATGCATGTGCAGTGTGACAAGTTATTTACGACTTTATGGTGCCCCGTAGGATATTATGATTTAATGTAATACGCGTATAATATCGCCACATAATTTCACATTATCACCCCTGCGATGGGAACGGCATGCGCGGGCAATTATATTATACCCATTTAATTAATTAGATGCACACAGCGCGAAGGTATAATGCAACCTCAGAATTCGCAAAAGCACTTGACGCAATTTGAGAATAATAAGGTAAACAATCGATATGGAACTATTATTAAGCGTAAAATTTTGGCACGATGAAATTTCAAATTAAATGACTTTTTGAGGCATAACTTTGAAACTGTATTATTTCGCCGCTTTTTCTACCATTACCGTCACATTGATCGCTCGTCTTCACTTGCCCCTCTCTTCACATTTCATTGACCGGCGACCATAATTTATTGCCTGGTCACCATCCGGTCCCATGTATCGTTCAAAAACGATTGGATTAAGTTCTATCGGGGTTAAAGTGCCTCGTTTATATCCATAAGTGGCTCTTCTGCTAATCTCAATTCTGAGTCATCGCTAACACAATTGCCTTACGAGCTGACAGCATACGTCGATGAAGACTTATGTCCATCATGTTGTGCAATTAGCGAGCTCTAATTGAGGCATGGTTAATCATGATCGATGGCAAGGCACTTATCCTTTATCTACTCAGTACGTATACGCAGCTTTAACCACTGCTTCCGTCATTTTTTTACTAGACGAGAAATGTGCCAGAGAGTGCTTTTCTTTAAGCTATCTCGCAATTCAATTAACTAATTTAGATAAAAATTAAAAATAGAAATAAATTTTCTGACAACAATAATTCTCGAGAAAAAAGATTTCAGAGATCAAACCTTCTAGGAAAACATCTGAAATACAAAATGCCACCTTCGAATCATTATAAAAAGTATTTGACATATAGAATGTCTCAAGTTTCCCCGTACTTACGTTCATCTATGAATTCTTCGGTCAATGACGTGATCGATACATTGACAGCTTTACGAATGATGAAAGGGAAGAAATTGTCGCCGTTGGGAAAGGCTCGTACGCATAAGGTTAAATGCGCTGAAACCTCGCCTTTGGTTCTTTGCACTTTTAGCCGCCGTATATGGAGGCTTCCGCGCACTCTCGTTGCCTACTCGAAAGCTCTTTTATCGCGATGCAAGGTGCATCGTTTGCACGATGCAACATCGGACGTTTTATCGTCTCGCGTCCGTATTCACCGCGCGTAAAGTCACGTATACCTCCAGTGCTGACCTGAGAATTTTTAAGAAAATGTAGATCTCATATCAGATTTTAAAACTAAATCCTAGATCAGATTTTAAAATTTAAACATCCATTTTTGCAGATATATTATATTGTATTTAAATTCAAACTGTAAAAAAAATGCTTTTATTTATAAGAATATAGATGCATAGATTCTAGATGCATATAGACGCATAGATTTGTTTTATAATTTATACTTTGTTCTACGATAGAACGAAAAGTTATATGCTATTACAAATTCTTTAATTAAGACTCCAACGTAATAGCTAAAAACTTTTTTAAAAACTTGGGATAATTAACACAAACTTTTTTTCAACCTTGAGGTTAATTTCCTCGAGTTCTTGCGAGGAAAGTGAGACAAACTACTCTTACACTGATATACTTTAATCATACGAATTTTGCGCGAGTTTAAAAATAAGACACTTATTTCACAATAATATAATTTAAAAAAACAGAAATTTCTTTCCAAAAGTTGGCGCATTTCAAGAAGTGACATCTTATACCATAATTTGGTTCGTCTGTAATACAAGTTGACCCTGCACACTTCGCACTCGTTCCAATACGACTTTACGACTTGACGACAACATTTCTTACTTACGTGGTAGTTTTCTCACCTCTTTCTTCACTTTTTTATAACACTCGCGCAGTATTGACGACTTTGAGGGCTCTTAGGAGTTCAAAGTGTCTAGAAGCACCAATCAGAATGGTTTTCAGCAAAGCACTTTCTTGGATTTTGTTCTCCGATGTTTCTTATATCAGTAACTTAATTATTGTTGAGTAACTTATCTGAAAAGTCCACACAATATCTTCAATGGATAGATAATTATTTAATCAATAATTTGAAAATTATTATGATGAATATTATTCTATATTAATCAAATTAAATATAACTAATATTTTTTGCTATATAGTTCATATATAAAGTAGCGAGAAGATTATTTCTATTAAATTTATGATGTGCCACTAAAATCTTTAAATAGAACTTCAGAGTTGTCAGGATTTGTTAAATAAATTAAATCCAATATTGCTGGTTTATTTTCCTAAAACAAACTAAGTTTATTAAGGCTGATTACATCAATTACATCAGTTAGTTAAAATCTAAATAACATTACATTTTTCTATTTGCATCTTTCTTGTAAACAACATTACGATTTAAGAAAAGAACGAGATTTGATTAAATTACAGGTAAAGCTAATTCCAAAACCAAAGTCTAGTCTCTATAAAACTGTAAGAGAGAGAAGAATCTCAAACCAGATTTTAATAAAAGAAAATTATAAGATATCTATTTATAAGTCTAACTATTTGTTAACTTTGGATTTATAAGATATCGTTTTACGCACAAATAAAATATGTTTTATTTTCATTTATGAGAATCATTTACTAATTATTTATGAGAATTATGTACTAATTACAATTTACTATAATTAAATTATTAATATGTATATATAGCGTATTAAAAAATAATTTGCTCGTCAACAGTTCTGTTCAGATATCATATATCTGCTACGTCATCTAACACTGGTTACATTCTTGAAGTTCGACTATTTAGCAGTATAAAACAATGGAAATTATTTTCCATCCACGTTGAGAAACTAGTTTTTGGAGCTTTATTACAATTTCCGGAATTTCCGGAAGCGCACTTTAAGGTATGATTTAACAAAAAGTTGCCTTACCAACAATCTCCGCATTTTAAACGCGGGCACATGTTTTACGCCAAAAACCAGTTTCACGACGTCGCCGCGATCTCGCATACAAAACGGACCCTACTACTTCCCGTTGCAGTTGTACATTGGTTAGTCATTTCCTCCATTCTTAGTACAGTGGCCTCCCGCCACTTCGTTGTGGATACTCTATTAATATCTTTCGATTTCAGCAGATTCCTTGTCCTTTGTGGCATCTGCCCGCCGGAAATTCTGTAATTTCTATGCGCATTTAAAGTGTCATAGTATTGGTATCTTTCCGTTGGAATATTCGCGCAGTAATTTAAAAGACTGAGACCGCTATATACTTTTGATCGGTGTCAGCAATTGCTCGTCGCGACGTAAAATCAAGTCAAACGTAATCTGCATTTTTTTCAATTGAACCATTTAGCGTTACATTAATTATAACTAAACGTCATAACTAAATCTGTAACTGAAAATTACGCGTAATATCAAATACGTGATTTATTTTAAGCTTCAATTAAGCTTAATAAATCAATTTAATATTTGACATGCTAATTCTGTTAGAGAGGATATAATATTTGATAATACGTGTAATATATATTCGCGCAATTTGATTTACGGCCATTCTCCTCCCTGATCAGAAATATCGAGAGAATAGAAGCCGACGAGTTCTTGGATTTTTTTTCCCGCATTCATTTCGATCGCGCACGGAAAAAAAATTTTCGCTATCATAACTCAGAGAAAAAAAGTTGTATCAGCAACTAGAAATTTGTGGACGAATAGCGCCTCAACTATGTGCTATAAAGTTGCAGTAACAACAACATATAAGTTATATGAACTAAGAAAACATAGTAATATTAATTTTATAGTAAATCGTTGGATAAACTACATATTTGTCTAAATATTTGTCTAAACTGGAAAAATGTTGTTGTCATAATATCTTATTTGAATGAAGTTTATATATAACTGTGTAATTATAGTTGAGTCGCTATTTCACTATCAATTAATAGTTCACAAATGTAGTTAGCGTGACTATATTTTTATAGTGTATTCAGTACTACTTTAGTTTCTATTACTTCGTAAAACTTCGTAAAACTATAACTTCGTTACAACTTCGTTGCAACTACTTAAATTTCAGAGTTGCCAAATTATAGTTGCCAGAACTATTTCGTTTTCTCTCAGTGTATCTAATCATGATTTGCTAAACAGTGTTTACTGTCGTGACTATAAATTTCTAAACTACAGCAAAACGTTTGCTATAGTTTAGAAATTTATAGTCACGCGACAGCAATGAAATAGGTATCACAGTTAAGATATTCGCTGTCCATTACGATTGCAATTTAGTTACCACACGCAGTTTTTAGCTACGGCAGCTACTTCTCTTTTTCCGTGCGTTTATCAATCGACGCTCTCTCGGTGCGAAGCCCTGCTACTTTTATCCGTCGCCCTGCGGACCGTCGGCGTCGGTCTCGATTCTGCTCTCGTCGTGCGGCAGGGCTTATCTAGAGTCGGTGTTGGTTGACACTGCGTTAGTATTGCCGCACGGCCGCGTTATACGTGCTCTTTCGTTACTACGGCTCAGTTCGCTCGCGCCTTGCCAGCGTGCGCGCGTAGGCTTCTCTCTCTCTCGGGCCGTGGCAGCGGCGGCGGTGCTCACCGCGCCGTGCTTCCCTCCTGACATTTTCCTCTCCGGCGAACCGAAGCGCCTAAAGCCGGGAACAACGACGACCGATTGCAGCCGTCCGCGAAATTCCGCCGACGCTCCGATCGGCGCGAAAATGTGAGAAACGCATTCCCGAGTGCGAGAAGATCCGCGCTCCCGGCTGCTGTGGGAGAAGGCCCGCCGGATGTTGGCGATGCCGCCTGCGGTCTCGAAGCGGCAAACGGTGAAGAATGCGAAGCGATAACGCCGCGGAGTGCTCGCTCGCTTACGACGGATACGGCGGGATATCGCGAGAACGTGACGTTCCAAGTGCGAAAATGTGCAGTGCGCCAGTTCGAGCGCGTGTGCGAGCTAACTTCGCCTAATGATTTCCACGCTCCCGTCCGCGTCGGATTTGCCGCGATTGTGCGCGTGATTGGGAACGACGCGACGTCGGCGAGAGGAAGCGTCGTCGCTTCGAAAGAGAAGCGACGCTGGAGGATGCAATTTACGAATACGAGGCGGGATACACCTGCGCTGGATACACGCAGCGAGACATTGACGTTTTCCCTCATCTTTCGCGATACAAACGGGAACGTCGATAAGCACGGCGAGGAGAAGCTGCGCTCGCGAGAGATCTCGGTTTTTTCCAGCGATCTCGCGGCGCTCGAGGAAGACACGGACGCGCGGGTGATAAACTTCGGCGCGGAGTAGGATCGTCAATCAAATAGGCCGTTTATCCTTAACGCGTCTCGACTACAGTTATAATTAGACTCTCGGCCGAGGTTGCGCGCTGGAAGGAAAGCGTCTAAAGGGAAACCTGTCTGGTCGCGCCGTCACGATAGTGAAAGTCAACCAAAAGTAAATCAGCTGTGATAAGTCCTGTAATCGGATTGCATATATAATAAACCTACATCGAGTAACAATAACAATAATACGTATATAGCATATATATCTATCTATTTAATACGAAGCCGTTTACTGAAGACTAGAGTTGAAGACTAAGGAGAATATCTCGATACCAACCGAAGAAGAAGAAAGGAGAAGAGAGGCAAGAGCGAGAAGCGATACATGTGTAAGAAGAGAGTATATGCGTGGTGCATTTCTGCAACATTGCCGCGAGTGAAGAAAGATCTGAAATAACATAAATTCCTGAGGAAGAAACGAATCACGTGCAGACAGGCTAAGATTCGACGAGGCTTCGTCGGGGCGGAAAGCGAGGGCAGGCGATTTCGAACGAAAATGGAGCTAGTGAAAAGCGGCACTATCGAGATGCTGTCTCGTCGGAGTGTGGCGATAAAGGATTACAGTGTCGAGAACGGCAGCGACGACGAGGAGCGGTGCGACGAGAGCGATCGGACGTCCCTCAAGATCGACCTCTCGATGGCGGAGCAGTTCTACTACGAGGTTATCTCTTCGTTCGAGCAGGAGGAGGTATATAGATAGTCCGACACGCCTGTATTAATTCATTACACTGCCCGCGCGCCGATCTCTCGACTTCAACGCTATCGATCCGCAAGAAGATAAACGAATCGATAGCAAATCCGAAAAATTCCGAGCGGCCGCTTAAGAAACACTATTTTTATTTCGATCTCTTCACGTAGTCCCTAAGAACCATTGACAAATTTTAAAATACAAAGTTAATTTTTTTAAGTTTGACGCAGCAATATTTAGATTTTTCTTTGACACACAACCATATATTATAACATATATTAATATATATTTATTTTATAATATAATATTTTATAATTTATATTATAATATATTGATATATATTAATATATGTTAATATATTATTATATATATTAATATATTTACATAGGTCACATTTTAACGTATTTTAACTTTAAAAACAGCTATTTGAAGATGGAATAAAGATAGAGACGATACAGTTTATCAAAACTAAAATTGAGGAATTGAAGAATTTATTAAGTAAAAAGTTGAAGGAATTGATTCCTAATATAGGCAATTATAAATTAAAGTATACTCCGTAGAATCTGTAAATTTGAACGTGCCAGGAATCTCGGAGAATCTAAAATAGCATGCACGTGAAGTAACGAGGTCTAGAACGAATGAGTAAAACGACAGCACGTGCTCTCCGGCAGCTACCACCCTCTCGTCATTGACCGCGATCAATGACGTTCCGACGTCAGGTGCACGTGTGCAGAAGCGAATTGCATAGCTTTTAATCTTTCCGTTGCCGTCGACGTTCTAATAGTTTACGAGTGCAATGCCTCTCCTTATGGCGCACAACGTGATAAGCTCGGACGAACCGGCGGGTTTTGGCAGCGTTACAAAACGCCGTTTATTTTAGCTCGAGTTGGTACTTTATGCACATTTGTGTATGCGCTCGGGCTGTCTCTGACTGCGAAATAACTCGGAGCCACCGTTGCGCCACCGCGACAATTACATTTCAATTGAAAACAACGTCGCGTATCTCGGAGATGCTATTCTCAGAGCGCGCGACACGTGCTTGCTAAACGTATCGCGTCAAGCGCCGTCGGATGAATTTTTATCCGTTCGTTCTCCCTTTTATACATTTGTACAATGGCAATGTCGAACCGCATCTTGACAGTTTGCTGAAATGTTCGCGTTGTTGTGTGTAAACTTACCTATGTATAAATCCTTAAAAATCTATATACGCAGAAGAGATACTGATCTACATTTAAAAAAAAAAGCACAAAGAAAATCGCTCGTTCCGAGATAAAGGCTGCTCTTAAATCCCAACATGCAACGATCGCCACTCGGCGATTACCAGCCGAAACTCTTCTTTCTTTTTTTTCCCGTGCACCTGCAATTCCGCAAGTCACTGCTTCTCGATCAGCGCGGTCTGCGCATCCGGCGGCGGTTGTCCGGTGCGCGTAGCGCATTTGCGCGATTCACGAATCGCTCTAGGGGCGAGCGAATCTAGATCCCAAGGCGAACCAGTCGCCCTTATAAAACGACGCAATAAATAATGCTAGGCCGTAATGCGCGACCGCCGCGAGGATCATCGTCTCAAATGTAAGCTCGCGCGGCACGCCCACTAAATTGTCAATCGCGAAACGTCCGGGGCTGTACCGACGTACCGACGGCTGTAAACCACGCTCGTTATTCGGCCCATTAAATTGTTTCCCGTTCCCTCGCGTCGCCGAATGCACGCTCCCTTCGTCTTTGCGTCTTTGTGTCACCAGCTGCGATTATTGCGGGACAAAATAACGCAGGAGGGGATTCGAGCGTGAATCGGATTTTAAATTTAAAAGATGACTCCGTGGACTCACTTTCTCTTCGACTTACTCTGCCTGCTTTCCTGATTGCGAAAAATTAATTTTACTTCCGTCCAATTACTGCGCCTTTCCCGAAGCTCGTTAACTTTAATCTCATTAATTACTCTTATTCGATCGTCGCGTCGCTACAAGTATTTCTGAACAGTTGTTTTCATCTCTCGGTCTTGGCGCCTTGATGACTTATTAGCATCTCGATGTTTTAGTTTAATCGCCATTTTCTCAGAAAATGTTGTATGTCGTTAAATTTAAGCTCGAATTTGTCAGACAATCTGTCTTTAGGCATTTCAGACGCTTTGCATCGAGAAGAATTATATCGTCGTATTTTTCATAAGTGCAGCGAGGCTGCCTCTCTGCAAATTTAAACGTGCCGACGATCTTTCCATTTTCGCGATAGTTCCGCGAGCGCGAGAGCGAGCTCAGAATGTCCGCAATGACGTCTACATGCCGTGGAACGCGTTGTCGTGAACGAGCCAGAGATTCCTCTTCGGTGTTTTCTGGCGCAAAAGCGACAAAAACGAACCCGCACCACTCGGGAGGTATGGGATCGTTCGTCGCTCTATCGAAATACCGATACCCCGGCGCTTTCCATTCTGCCGGTCGGACGCATATTTTTGCATAATTAGGCTCATAATTTAACAACGCATCGCGGAAACTCTTCTCTGTGTTGCTCAGTCTCGACACGAAACGCGCCCGCTTGGCAAACGTGAACTCCACCCTCGGGATCGTGGATTGAAAGTACAAGAGGGAAACACCTGATAGCCGCACTGTCGCATTGCGCGCGTTAACGCTCTAAGCCCGGAAATAAAAGTGGCTACCGAGGCGTTTAAATCGCCAATAAATCCACGCTGATAGCATCACCGTCGCACGTGTATATGTTGCGAGATCTTTGATTTATTTTACCAATATTTTTACTGTATTATCCGAATTCCTTTCCTACATTGTATGTTTCTTTATTTCTTCTGTGACATTGACTATATAATGACCCCAGGTAGTAAAATATGTCGTTTTAACGTCGTTTTGACGACATTAGACGTCATTTTGGCGTCAAAATGACGACAAATAACGTCAACTTGCTACCTGGGACAGGATGTACTGAAATCATCATCAGTTTAGAGTCGGTTTTTTATTCACCAGAATATTTAGACGTCGATTCTTATAAAATAAAGGAATCTTAATAAACTCTCAGAAGATGTAATCGAATAATAAAACTGATATCGGCAAATAGAAACGTAAAAAGAAGATAAGTACGACATGGCGCCGTTTCCGGGCTTGAGGCATTCCGCTCGCTGCTAAACAATGGATTAAAATATGCGTACACGGTACAAAGTGTTTGATGGTAGGACGTGCCGGTACGCCAGGAATGCGCGGGGCCGATGCAATCGACCTGTCGTCGCCTTCGGTACCTAGGCATTATCACGCACTCTTTTTTGCTCGACGCACGCAGAAGATTGCGCGCCGATGATTTGTGTGTCGGGGCGCACCCACTCACAGAGAAGGGCAGGAAAGGAGGGGACGATCGTCCACGTGATTGCGCAATCACCTTTCACGGGTGATTATATGACAAAAGTTATATAAGATAGGTGCATGAGGCTTCCTTCGCGAGCGCCGTGTCGTTGTTTCTTTTTCTCTTCCTTTTCCCTTTTTTCCCCCCGAAAAGCAGATGCTCCCGAGCGGCGCACGCGAGCATTTCCTTCGTCCTTGCACATGGGCTTGGACCAAACCGTCTTATTCCTCGTCGTCTCACTTTACAACGCGCGTGAGCTCCGCTCGAACCGTTCATGTAAAATTCATAATCGCGACTTGTGCTCTCTTTCACGGGGAGGGGAGCGGCCGGTGAGATTTATGATGCCGCTAAATTTAGCGCGGCTTTCTTCCGCCTTCTTCGTATTATGGCGAGATCCGAGGGGTAGGTCTATCGAACTCGCTATTCTTCATCTACACGCGGGATATAACGAGCGGCCAGGCTCCCGTCTCTCTTGACAATATCCAATTATTTAACTGCAACGAAGGCGCGATCTCACGCGGCTCGACATGCATCTCATCGACGAGTCCATCTCTCTCGCCTTCTCTCCTTCGCTCCTCTTAGGAAGCCTTCTTTTTTCGTCCGACAAGATGGCAGCTACGAAAGCGAGGAACGATCGCTCGGGAGAATAAATTATTCATTGTTTACGGGCCAGGCGGAAAAACCGGGGGTAGAGGGTGAAAAATACGGGTATGGAGAAACCCGAGGGTGCGGCCCTGATTTCTCACCTCCGGTCGTTAAAACTGGAGGCGGGAATGATGATTGCGAGACTTCGGCGTCGCAAACGATGCGAGAATTAAATGATACTGGGTTTCTCGCAGGATCGATAAAGCTATAAATTACATGGGCACCAAGCGAATCGTTTAAACTTTGCGCCGAATACGATAAGTAGATGATATTGCGATTTTAGGGTACGACAGTAGTTTTACAGCGTAAATATCAATACTGTTAAAATTTCCAATAAAATAAGGGCTTTATTTTAACAATTATATTCTAATAATAAATATTTTAACAATTATTATATCGTATAATAAAACGTAATTGCGTTACTCAACTCTCTTTAATTTTTTTATTAGAATTATTTTGAGATATTCACACGAATTCATCTCATATAATAATCCTGATAATATTTTTAATATAACAGTTATAAGCGTAACTATATAAGCATAAATACACTAATATTTTATTCTTGCTCATCGTTTGTCATTTCGCGATGTCAAATATTTATAATACTACTCGGTTTTTGAATGACTTTAATATTACATAACTCAAAACCCGCGGTTTATGAAGTAAAATTATGCGTACGGTGAGATTCTTGGTAATCCCAGCAAACGAAGTACGACAACCACCGTCGAAGATCGATCGTTCTATGAATAATACGAAAACGAAGAGCATCGTCTGATTACATGGATACGATCGAGAGCGCGTTCGAGAGAGGGTAGCGCCGCGATCGTGAGACGTAGCTGAAAGACTGCAAATCTGCAAGGGTAATCACCCGTCGCGAGAGACGAATGTACTCTTAAATTGCCAAACACTCGTCCGATGAGAAATGGAAGCATCGTCGAAGTGTCGTTTAAAGAGAAGGAAGAATTTACCCGCTTTAATCGATTTTCACCGAAGAACGCGCCCATAAATCACCCGGAACTAATTTTTCTGCACGTTACTGTCCGCGGCAGTTCGCACGAAAGTCTCGCGAGCAAATGAACATTACAAACTGCGTAATGTAACATTTGCATATAGATATAATATTATGATACATACGCGGATTATGGCATTATCCGTACACATAAATTTCATGCAATCTTTCATTCCTATGGAAATGGTGCCGCCAATTGGTATGATAATTCTCGATACCAGAGTTGGCTATAAAATTATTATGATAAATCCAGTTTACCGCATAAAATTAGTTTACCGCATGCATTTGAACGAAGGATTCGTTGTTCTTTATTTCTTAAAATGATTTAGTAATTATTAAGAATTCTTGTGTGCTGCGATATTAAATTTTACACATATATATATACACTCTTTAGCGTGTCCTTGACAGCATGTATAAGTACCTTAATTCGCGACTAAATGAATCGTGACGTTATCACAAAGAGCGAGGATTAAAAGCGCAACGTTTTATACGGATTATGCCGATGTGGTTGACGAGAAGTACGTCGCGCAGCGTAAAAAACGAGATTAAGGGGACTATGGAAGATGAGAGAAAGAGAGAGAAAACGACGACTACGGGGAGAGTGGCGAAGGAAAGGAAGCGATGCGACAGGTGATCCTATAAACTTTAAGAGCCGGCGTGATCGCCTTGTTCCGCGGCTCGCATAAAAGTATGCGTCTCCTTTATTACACCACGTCGTAATTAATTTCGATCTTAAATGAACGCGGGGTGGGACGGAGGCTGACAGGATGTCGTCGAGAAAGCCGGGTCGAGTTGCGAGCCAGAGCGAGTGCCGTGTCCCGCGAGTTTCCTCAGCGATTTAGTACAATTTGTGCCTTTACGATTTGCCGATAAGACGATCGTTGCACTCGCCTCGCGCGATAAAGAAAAACCACGAGATAAGGGTCGAGATACAGTAAGAAAGCGGTCCTCCTAAAGTCTCTTGACGATCGACGACCATTTTCACCTCCAAAATTTGTACTTGTCCCTTCTAAGGTATTTCGAAAAATTCGAATCGAGCAAAGGTATATTTTTTGCAGACAATATAAGTCCAGATGTAATTACAGTGTAACGTACTTTATGTTGAGAACTGTAGGATTTAAACGTATTAAGTTCAGGGCGAAGAGAATACAGAATGAGTCAGATTATCTAATTTTAAAATTACAGGTGTGTGGAACTGAAGATTAGAGAATACATAACTGAAGTCTGATACAAATTTCATGAAACAGCCTTTTGCTACCTCCTAGCAAAAGTGGTCCATTATCAATATTTCCATGTAATTTGCGGTGTCACGAGCTCGCCATCCAAAGTTTTCGGAGACAAATTGAAAGCATTAAAAACAGCTTTAGTTGGAGTCACGAAAAGTGAGACAGTAAAGTTTCTCGAGGACACGTGATGCAATTAAAAGCTTAATTATCCTTATATTACCTATCCTTGCTCCTGCGGAAGAGGCATTATATAATTAGTTGTAGCAACGTGCTCGTTTTATACACTTATAAAATTAAAGTGATATATTCTCCAAGAATTATAAAAAATGCAGTATATCGAAGTTGCGCGTGTATCAAAGGTCACGTATCAAATTAATTGCAAGTTTCTTGGTAAATATTTAAGGACGATTTTTTTATAGAGGATTTATTCTGAAGCTGTTATATTTTTTAGTTTTCAACATTAGATTCCTATTTGGCGTTAGTTAGGATTTAAAAATCTCTGCACTGAAAAAAAATTTTTTGTAAACTTGTGAGATGCATTTAGTGTACTCTCTTTTGAAGTATTTGATTATTATTACCGATTATAATAATAATAACAAAACATTTTGTATAATAATTATAAACATTTGTAATAATTATAAAAGAGCAAATTTTGTTTAGTTGAGCCAACTAAATTATGTAATACTTACTGTACGTCTAGTTGAAACTATTTCACCAAGGTGCTTAGTAACATTATCCAAGCCTGCACGGAAAAAACAATAAGGTTGCCACAACCACAATAATA
>NJRP01000031.1:438588-471616 GCA_003063835.1 Aphaenogaster floridana
TTACTATTATTGTGGTTGTGGCAACCTTATCGTTTTTTCGGTGTGGATTTTTATAACCAAGCCTTTCTTTTAGTGTGAAAGTACATTTTGAGGAATAAAGTTTTGTTATCTGCATATACCGGCGAAGCTAATTTGCTTAAATTAAATTTAAACGCGTCTTAGTTTCTAACATTGATGAGCTCGGTGATCATAAAGAGAACTCTATTACGAAGTCGTCAGAGAATCTCTAACTGAGAAAGGAGAAGATCATGTGAGCAGAGAATACTGATCCCCCGGCGTTTAGCAAAAGCGGCAACATATCTCGAGCGTGATGAGCAGCGATTATCCAGTTAATTTACCACAATTTCTTGAATAGCGGCCTGGAGTTGTTCGTACTCATCAGCTACCCGCGGATCCATGCGTTATTGAAACCGGTGCGTTGCACGACGATAACGCGGCCGGTCGGCGGTACGCAATGACATCGCGTCACGCAAAGATCGTATTAAGCCTATTCTACAATGGACGCAAAACGCAAAACGCCAGCCGCAACGCGAGTCGCAGCGTGACGTATTCCCGGTCGCAAGGACATATGCAGGCCGCAAAACGCAGACTCGCAGAAAGATGGTTAATCTTATCTTTCTGCGGGTCTGCGTTTTGCAGCCTGCGTAGTCCTTACGACCGGGAATACGTCACGCTGCGACTCGCGTTGCGACCTGCGACCATACACGGAAAGAACAGTTTTGCTGAAATATCTAAAAATTTAGCCAGATACAGATCTGAAAATAATTTTATTAGACCATCAAAAGTAACTACGTGGGGCGCTCAAACATTATGATAATGCTACACGGAAAAAACAATAAGATTGCCACAACCACAATAATAGTAACATTTGGTACAGCCACGTCTTGTGGTTGTCACATTCACATTGATGTGAAGGCAACTATATACATTTGGTACAGCAAACATAGTGAATGTTGAGACAAACATATATAGATGCACTACACAAAACAATGTGAATGTGACAACCACAGGACGTGGCTGTACCAAATGTTACTATTATTGTGGTTGTGACAACCTTATTGTTTTTTCCGTGTACAAAAAGTTTTGCTATTCCAGCAAGTATTTTGGGCGTCCTACATAATAATTTCTTTACAGTTTTCGGGGAAGGGAAGATCTTATAGATGCTTATTAGCATCAAAAATTATTAAAATTCTGCTCGTTAAATGAACCAAAAACTCCTGTTCGCTAACGTAGTAAGAATATTTCTAATTTATCAATTTAGCCAGTTGTTGTCGAATATAATTTACTTTGAATGTGTCCTACATAATTATGTTGATGGTCTAACAAAAATTATTTTCAGATTCGTATCTGGCCAAATTTTTAGATATTTCAACAAAACCATTCTTTCCGTGTACTTCTGCGTCTTATGTAGATAGGCCTTTATGCAAAGTGATAAAGTTTCGAACTACGCGGCGCCGCGGAGCGCCGTTGTATAAGCGCCGGCCGGCTGTTTATTATTTCGCCGGCTGAATTATCGACGCAATTTCGCCCTAGCGTGATAACGCTCACGGTACGAGCGTGTCATCGGGAGACGGCGGATAACCAACGAAATTATCATTATTTATCGCGGTAACGACGCGGCCACCGCTCCGTCCGCGCCGAACAAACGCGCCGGGCTCCTCCTTCGCGCCCGGGAGGATTTTTCCCGGTCACAAAAGCGAACGTCGTCCGTCTTTATCGTCGTGCAAGATCACGGCGCCGGGACGGCGAAACGGAGAACGTTTCAATATCCCCGCCGGGAGAAAATATCACGCGTTTTATTGCACCGCGCTCCCAGATTCTCCCAGGCGCCGTTGCTTCGCCCTGAAATATCGCGGGCACTTTCGTCGCGCGGGAGCGCGGCATTGTCATCGTATCTGATATCGCGCGCCCGTGCATTGACCCCTTCGGCGAATGTGGAGCGTGGTTGAAACCTGTTGGGACAGCCGTTCCCGGGGATATACGCGTGGATATCGACAATCGTCGCCCGTAAATAGCGTGCCCGTGTTTAATTCGCGCGCGTGTCGACCGCCCGCGAAAGGACGGGACGGAACCGCGAACGACTCGGCCATGGGCGTCCTTACAACTTTTTTCAGGGGAGGGGGCAGAGTGTAAAACTTAGGGGTGCCAAACGAATGTATTTTCAAATACTTTTTAAAGAAATATTTATGCAGATTTTTACTTTTAATTGTATAAATTTTAAACAAAAAATTATCTCTGGTTTTCAATAAAATTATTCTAAATTGAAAAAATAAAAATCCGGGGGGGGGATATGCCCCTCCTTGCCCCTCCTCATGGGCGCCCATCATGGGCGTCCAAAGAAAAGGGCAAGAGGGGGCATTTGCTCCCCTCCCTCTGGAATCAGCAAAAAATTAAGCATTTGCTCTCTCTTTAAATAAAGGAAAGACAAAGTTGTTGCTAACCTTGTCGATCTTTGCCCTAATCCATAGAATTATAATTTTAAAAAGTGTATAAATTTTAAATTATAATTATTCTAATTCTGGAAGTAATATTTTGAATCATGCCCCCTCCCCTCCCTGGAAAAAATCTTGCGGACGCCCTGGCGCCTACGGATTCGGTCGTTTTAAGCCAGTAACACATTACGTATCGCGGACGCGGATCGGATTGGGATTGCGGATCACGGATCGGAATTCAGCCAATCACAGACGAGCTGCTCGCCTGTGATTGGCTGAATTCCGATCCGTGATCCGCAATCCCAATGCGATCCGCGTCCGCGATACATAATAGAGAGTTTTTGCAATAGCGTCTTTTAGATACGGTGAACGCTAAAATCACGTTATTGGGTCGAAAGACCAATCACGTTATTGCGTCGACCCAATAACGTGATTTTACCGTTCACCGTATCTAAAAGACGGTATTGCAAAAACTCTCTAATGTGTTGCGGGCTTTACAGCTCAGCGAGAAAATTTCTGTCGCACGCGTCGATTCTGCGATCTCGCGATTCTCGCGCGGTAGACACCGGGAAGAGAGGCCCTTCGGGATTTCTCACGGGAAATGTCGCACCCAGCGATGTACGCAGGGTGGTTTATCACGCCCTAATCGCGGTGTGGTTTATCGCATTCGCGATATCTCGTATGACGATAAGCGGACGTGTTCGAGACTCTCTCCTCGTGTGGCGCTCGTTTCCGATCGCGACGACGACATCGCCCCGGCAAATGTAAATTGCTAAGATACTACGTGTTCGCTAAGTGTTACTTATCAGGCATGAGCACGGCAACGAAATGGCGTTTGTAGGAATTCGTGCGAAAATTACTAACGTGTCATGTACACCGCTGTGATATGGGGATACGGTTGAGGGAGCACACAACCCAAACTGATTAATGCGAGGCGTGTGATATTAATTCCGAGATATCAACTCTTGTAAAATAATCTAATTTTTTTAAGCAACTTATCTATATTTTATATACATATATAGTTCTGTGTAAAATAATAGCACGGCTCAGACATATTTCAAATATTTGAAAAAAAAAAAAAATATATATATGTACATGGAAAGAACGCTTTTGCTGAAATATCTAAAAATTTGGCCAGATACAAATCTGAAAATAATTTTATTAGACCATCAAAAGTAACTATGTAGGACACTCAAACATGATGATAATATTGTAAAAAGTTTTGATATTCTAGCAACTATTTTGGGCGTCCTACATAATTATTTTGATGATCTAACAAAATTATTTTTAGATTTGTATCTGACCAAATATTTAAATATTTCAGCAAAATCATTCTTTCTGTGTATATATATATTTATTTTTTTTTTACATATATAACCACAAAAGTCAGAATTTAATCCTAGATATACAGCCAAAACAGTTAAGCATGATGAAGGAAATATAAAAATTTGGGGTTTCTTTTTTATATAAGCCGATGCTATTATTTTGCACATAATTATATATATAAAATATAGATAAGTTGCTCAAAAAATTAGATTATATATATAAAATATAACATATATAACCAACAATTTGGAATTATTTTATAATGTATTATATATTGTATATACTATATATATATATATATATATATTATATTTATTATACTATCTATATACAGTAAAATAATCTGAAATAATATATATATATATATATATAATCTCGAAAAATGAAGTATTAAAACAGCTCTCTGTATATAATACGATAAAACGCTCGTCTGGACAACAAAAATCGCGGCAATTGATAGCACACGCAGCCACTAATTTAATTTTCGTGATCCCCGGGAATGCAAACCGGGAACAATGCGTTGCCTCATCTCGCCTGCCTAATTAGCGGCCCGTACCGAACGGCGATGCGTTTTGGTTATCGAATCGCGCGCACGGCCGTTCAATTAAAACAGCCGGGGATACAGGGCCGTACAGCTTCTTTCTCTATTCTGAATTGGTGGCGAGGCATAGGCTCGGCGGCCGGGGAGCTGGCCGGTACGCGGAGATTATGCAGAGAGACAGCTGTGCTAAGGATCTCGGATTTCAAATGGCCTTTCAACTCGCGTTACACGCGGGTTTAAGTAGCCCGACGACCGGTTCATACGGGCTCGGGCAACGCACGAGTCGCACGGGTTTGTTCCAACAGGCCCTCGTTTGTACCGCACGTAATTGACCACTGGCTTTATCGGGCGTGTCTATCTCGAAGTTTTTGAGCAGTTGCGAATTTCGCGAATTCGCAGAATGCACGATTGGTCGATTAATTGCGACCGGTAGAACATGCCATCGGCGCGTTAGTAGCGAGATTAGAATTTTTTACGGTGAACGCGTGAGAGGTAGCTTTATAAACATTATATTAATTTACGGTTTGAAATGTCGAAAAAAAATTGATTTCCAGTTTTTTGCATTTTCGGATAGCATGATTCTTCAGAAGTATTTTCCCGTAGTTTTTAATTGACGTAAGTTAAATATTTCACCTTGAGAAACTATATCACTTTAAACGTGATTTTCTAAAAACCTACTCCGCGCGATGAGTCAGATTGCAGCAGCTTCATATGTTAATATTTTCTAGATTTGCAAATAGCTTTTTATTGTTATAGTGCAAATAACCCACAAAAGGATTTTGTATTTAATTCATTCCTATATCTATATTAGCGAGTTAAAATTTACCGACTTTTCGTGCATGTAAATCTTTCTATATATATCTCCCTTAATAAAAAGTTTTAAAATCGTAAGAAAATTTTTTTTTAATTTTGGGAAAAGCCAATGTGAGCCAACGCCGCTGTCAGGGCGAACACCAACTTTATTATTTAAAATTACAGATTACAAAGCAAAATACAAAGCAAAAACTCGCAAACGTTTCGACTCCAATTTGAGTCCTCCTCAGTGCGTACAATTAAAGAATGAAATGTCGAATGGAATGAAAGATCACGTCACCTTCACTAAGAGAAATACAAATATGTGGTTAGTAAGAATTATTAGATGATGAAATGAACAAGTAAATAAATTTTTGAAAACGAATTAAAGGTATAATTAAATGTATAACAAAGGTAAATTTAATTGGATAGCCAATGATAAAAATTTTTTAGTGAAAAAGTTTTAATATGAAAGGGATGCAAAAAATCGAGTACAAAATCGGTTTCTCGTAAATAAATCTAGATTATTCTGTATTCACTCTACCATACTCTTTGTCTTTCTTCTTTATGTTATGATCTGCTTTATACATCTGATCTATTTTAATTCTCACGATATAATTATACTGCTGCAAATAGTCTTGCAGCAATTGAAGCGTAAAGTAAAATTCTCTTTCGTCGAGTTCTTTTTACGGTAAATATTCCACAGCCTGACGAGGTTGCAAAGCAAAACGCGGATGTTTTTCCAAGCTATCTAGCGCCTCTCTCGGATGAAGAAAAAATATAAAACGTAAAACGAGAACACAAGCGATGATTGTCGATCCCAGAGGCTTCCGGCCAGAGCAGAGAATCAAAGTCGTCCGTGTCTCTTTGACGGCAGCTAACGAACGTTGAACTTAAGGGCGCTTGCACAACGATGCTCGAGAAGGAAATTATAATCAAGACGAATATATCACCGTGGAAAATGGACGTTAAGGTTCTCGACACGTCAGGCTCGAAGCTCGTTACGATAGCATCCCGTGTTAAGATCTCGAACGCTTCACGGCTTTTCGTTTGTTTGTCATAACTTCTGTCATAGCTCATTGTGTATTCCAGGTAAAGAAGCTGATCGCGCAAAGCTCATTTAATTTAATTCCGGACTGTGTCTTTTTAATACCAATGCAAAGCGCGATTATCTTGGAGCCGCGTTTTTCCCTACATTTATTCCCTGCATTTAATTAATTTGCTATACTCGGAATGTGAATCTTGTACTTTTCCCTTTTCCACTTCATTGCGAGTTGTCTTTCTCACGATTGCACTGGAAAATTTAACGGAATAATCCGAATAAAGACTATATAATTATATTTATAGCATGACGAGGCATAATGTGACAAAAATGTACAATATAATGTACGCCATGCGTATAATTTTTTTTAACGCGTCAGCTAAAAGGTATAATAATGTCAAAGAGATATAAAAAATACGTATTAATGAATAATAAATTGTAGCACGTGTTAAAAATAATCTGCTCTGTTCTCGTTTTTAAAAAAAACCCGAAGTTATTTTCATAAAAATAAATTTTTCTCTCGACGTCGATGGAACGGTCGGAAAATACAGGTGGATAAAATCGCGGCGCGGCATTAAAAGTATGACAAAAATGCGAGTATTCTGGAAAGCGGCCAAAGGAGTTAATTATACTCCTCGTGCACTCAATTTCCGCTACATCATCGTCGCTCGACCGTGATACCTCTAAACCCGGGTAGTATCAACGTTAGGAAATTTCGCTGCTCGATTTGGACCACTCGTGAATCCTTCGCCCTCATTCGTCATGTTCGCTGAAGAGCCGGGATGAAATGAGAGAACGAAAGGCACAGCTAAAGTACCTGTGATAGCTGAAAAGGTTTTCTCTCTAGACGGACTGGGTGCTCCTCCGATCCAAACACTCGAGAAGTTTACGATCGTCTCTTACCGTTTTTCTCGAGTACTCGATTAATCTATTACGGGGGAACGTTCTCTCTAGTATTGGAACGACAAACAGTGGTGGGCAGCGAGGCCTCGGTAATACGAAGAAATAAAGTTAGTGGGCATAGATCAAAATAAATAAGAAATGCTTTTCAGTCGCCAGAAAATTAGGTGCATAATCGCTGGAGAAGTAAATATAACGAAATAGATTTTGTATGGAAAATCGTGAATTATCCCATAATCACGATTCTGTTACAAAATAATAAAGTAGCATCAAAACCTTCTTCAAAATGAATCATAAACCACGAAGAATGTGCGAGCTTAAAACTTTCTTAATTATCCATGTAAGCAAACCGTTGCTGTTGCTTAATGATGTATATCCACTGCGTTAAAAACTCATGTAAGTTTGTACGTTACAGTCGTTTTACACAATTGTGTACATTATAAACAACGCAGCAAGTTGAAACTCTGTAACTTGCAAGACAAGCATTCTTCTTCCATAGCGTGCATTTTTATGAGCGAAAGTGTATTACGTAGCACATATAAACGCTTTCGAACACGCACATTTCGTATCTCCTTGACACTTTTGAGAACCGTGCATTCTTGGAAACACCGAGTGTTTTCCGAGTGTATACCACGGAAACGCTACGAATCTCTTTCGCTCAACCGTGAAGCGACCGAATTATCATAAATAGGCACTGAGGCATCCCGGCGTGAATGTAAAAGTCGTCGGTAGTACAGTCACGTAATTCCGGGCAACAGCGTTCTCTCGGTAACGCGAGGAGATATGCTTCAAAGCGGGTACCAAGGTTTCGGGACACCTAGGAAGTGGGGATTAATTACGGCCCCTTTAATTTCCGTCACGTCGTGGAAAGGACGGGAGAGGCGCGCGCGCGCGCGCGCATCAACGGCGCAAATTTTGCTACTCGATTTGGGTTCACCGATCCTTCAGTGTCCCATTCATCATACCCGGGTTGAAGGAGACCGAAGGGAACGATGTAACAACGAGGGGACTAAAGAAAGAGAGAGGAAGAGAGAGAGAGAGAGAGAGAGAGGCGCAAGGCTATCTTAACCGTTTTCAGGCCTAATTAAAATCTTTCACATCAAAGTCGTGAAGTTAATTAAAAATAAAGTTAAATAAAAAAATTGCAGCAGTGTAATGATTTAGAAATTTATCATTAAATTAACGAATAGGTATTGATTATTAAAGAAACATAATAACTGAATCGCGAAACACTTTTCGCGGACGCTTTCAATTACCATGGCCAGAAAAGTTGAAAATGTTGATAGACAGGCTTTTCTTAATTCCTCTTAATTATTAAATTCTATATGCAAATATAATTTTGGATGTTCGATTTCTTCTTTCTCTGAATACCGTAATAGTACAAAAAACCATAACATGCAACAATAAAAGTCTAACAGATCGAAAAAGGTGTTCAAAAGCTATAGCTTCATTCGATTCAAGGCGGTTCTGCAATAGGAAAGGTGTTCGCCTCGAGTCGTTGTATCCCAGAAGGGACAGTAGAAAAGGGAGGAGAGGGAGGAGAGGGGATTTTAATGGAGCAGCGGGGCTGTCTTCAATGGGAAAATTGTACCGGAAGTCTCCGTGCCGTGGAACGGTCCGCTGGAGCGCGCAGGGGTTAAAGGCCCATTAAGTGCGGCGCAATCACGCCCTGCACTACGGCGCGTTTTACGAGAGGCCGAGCTTGGAGTGCCGAGGGCCGTCCGAGTCGCGTTGCATTAATGCATGTCACGCGTACGCCGCCGAGACGTCGAGCGCACGCACTATCTCGTACGCGCGCGTGCGTTTCTGCGCTTCTCGCGAACGAGACGCGCGTCGCCCATCCACGAGATCTGCGAGATGCACTGAAATCGTATTAAATGTCCCAAATCCATTTAGACCTTCGTTTTCTCGAGAGAAATACAGTAATAGTATAAAACCATAAAATGCAACAATAACACAGTTTAGCAAAAAACGACTTTTTTTCGAACCAGAACGACACTAGTCATTTTCCGTAGTTTTTTGGACGCTGAATACCAATCCGGTTTCCAAACTGCTCCATCATGTTATAATTTTTACAAATTTGCAGTTAAAGTTGTAAAAAAAGGGCTATTTTTACATATTTTGTCATGTTATAATTATGATATGTGACATGCTGGAGAAGTTTTATTGCAATCAAAATTAAGTAGGTATGTTGTTAGAATTTTTCTAACTCAAAAGGAATTTTTTGTGTCGGCTATGGTTGATAAGATATTCATGGTTAAACATGGGAACTATTGCGAAAAAAGTGTGAAGCTGTGTCTATATCTCGATTTTTTTCTTACATTATTGTCAATATGCTATAATAAAAATTTTATGCTTTTTGAGGTGCTCTCGTACAGGATATTCGTGAAAAGTATCAACGAGAGACGTGTAAAAATTGTAAGGGAATTTCGTGCGACAGTCTGAGAATATCTTGAGCGTTGTAAAAAGATGAAAAAGCGTATATATTCCAGTAGATACGAAGGTATTCCGTGCTCTTATGCGGGATATCTCAGGGATATTGCTACCAAGGTATCCTTACGAGTCCTGCAGATTTTATTTTTTTTTATCATGTGGGATATGCACGCGGTGCAGGAATTGGCGACGAAGGTCGCTTTCAATTCTCGTTTTCCGAAACTGAGGAACGCGGAAATCCGAGATCGTGCGAGAAATTTTACCCACGTTTGTGCGTCGTTGCTGTGGTTTTGCTTTCGACTTGCTCGGAATTGCAGTTTCGTGTTGCAGCAGCTTCCCCTTACGATTTACTGCGTGGGAAAGTCACTCGGTCCCTGATGGATTTTTTACACCAGGGACTTTTAATTGGAAAACCGATTTTTCAAAGAACGGGCAGTGATACTGAAAATAAACACAGCATTTTTAATAAAATATTCTTGCCGCGCGGATATACACATTGTTTGTCACTTTATGCCACAACTTCGATATCCGAATTATGATCTGATCCTGAATTAACGTCTAAGCACAGAGAGGCAAAGAATTGTATATCTTTATTAACAAGAATATACGATTGAAAGTTCTGCTTTGTTAGACATTCCATTTAGTGATTGCATTGAACGACACTTTTTGCGTGCGTTAGCACTTTTGCTTGCACGAGGACTGTAATATACGAAAACGCAATAAATGAGGCGCTCCCATCCGATATCGGCGACAGCTTTATATTACATTCTGTCGATTATAACGCACGCGATAAAACTCCAATAGAGTATTTATAAAAATTACGACCACGTCGTGAATATTAACGAGAAATTTTAAGATAAAAACGCGCGCGACGTTAATTCGCTCAGCAAACACGCTCGTCATAATTTAACGATATATATCGTATACTTTAGCATATATAGCGGAAATAATTTTATGCCAATCGGATTTATTTATGTCGCGCGGACAGAAATCGATTTATCAGTATTAAGAAATAAGTCATAATATCTTTGACCCGTACTTCCAAAAAGATATCTTTTTTCTCATAATCTTCGTCGGTATTTTAGCAACAGACACATAGCGAAACATGTGCGAGTTTAATTTACGCTATAATACGTGCCATTCATTTTCAGTTAGATGCGCTTTCAAGCCGCGAATTTATGCGCACACATTATGCGTAAAGTATGCGTAAACGCATTGCACACAATGCGACGAGATGACCGGCGCGGCGGTCACAAAGTTCCGACAGGCATGCGAAACGCGTTCGCGCGAGATCTTTAATAAAACGCTTCATAATGCCTTGCCTGCCAAACTTTTTACGCTATAATTGTGTATTTTTATATAATATCCGCCATTCTTTTACTTTTCCCGCTCGGCATGATAGAATAGCGCTGCGTTCATTTTACAGCGCATTAGGCAACCTTGTATTAGATGCTGCGATCTTCCTGGAATTTTTACATTACATACTAATATTTTGAAACATTATTTATATATATATATATATATATAACGCTATAAATTGTCTAAAACACTTTCTATAAATATTTTACATAAAAATGCAAGATTTTAATTTCCTAACTATCAAACGTTAAAAAAATTCAATAACCTTTTTGTATGTAATATTAAATATTTTTGCTAAATATTTTATCTACCGCTAATAACTTTCATAAAATCTAGTATAAGGAAAATCGAGGGAATGGCATTTCTTAAATTTTATTAATATTTTATTTCATTTTATTCACCTTAGCTTATCTTTTAAACATGATTTTTTTATTTACTTTCATATGAAAGCAGTCTCTTTGAGGTTGTGAAAGACGAGTTTCTTCTCATTACTTTTGCATAAGCGTAATTTTCTAAGGTCTTCTAAAGCTGTTAGACACACGGTCTGCACTGCTGCAACACTGTTTCTACGTTCTACAATGCGCCGCTATATTTCTACCCTGCCAGGCCATAATCAGCAGAAGATGCGTGCACCCGTGCAAATCCTCGTGACCCGGTTAAAAGCCGAGTTACGACGTGCTCGTGAAACTCATTTGCACCGAATCTTTAATTAAACACGTCACATAACAACGTGGTCGATTGTCGCGCAGCGCGACCGCACACAGAGTGTGGAACACGCGCGATTATTGTCTCTTGGATAGAGCGCATGCAATATGCTTCAATCAATGAATACATTTTATCGCGTATTATTGGCGATCGCTCGCTATGTATTCCGTTATGAGTAAAGAGACCGTCTTACTTAGATGCTCCTGATGCGGAAAATAAATTGTATTGCTGAACGTCGATTGAACATGAGATTTCTGTAATCAAATATCAACTTGTCGTATAAAAAATTGCATAACGTTTATATATCATAATTACCTACATATCTTACTTTCTGATCAAAATGGAAACGCGTCGAGTTTAATTGAATTCTAAACTATCTCGAAGGATATATTCCTTCCTTGCTGAGGACATGAGAGAAAGGGTATATATTGTGTGTTCTTCGATTCAATCACAATGCCATTGTCTTAAATTAAGACAGCACCTTTAACCTTTCGTTTAAAATTAGGTAACTATCGAAGTTTAGTTGGTGCGACTCTTAGGAATGGATTGTTTAAAGCAGACGCGACTGGAATAACACGCCCGCGCCTATCTCTCGCATCCTTGAATAATTAAATCTCCTTCTATACCTCTAACCATACCGTATATCTGTGAATAGGTTAATTAAGGCTCGTACATATACATTATGCAAAATATTTCTTGTTTTAGCGAGAATTGTTTCGCGTTTGCGTTGTTGAATAAATCTTGTATCACGAAATATGAAGTGCGCGAAAAATTTTTCCTCTTGCTGCGCGTATATACTAGCGTGCAATTAAGATTACAACAAACGATGACTGGAAGCATTATTTTTAAACACGCATTAGCGAGCGCGAGCTTTATGCTCTACGTGTAAATTATTTCACTTCTTTATTAGCGCGCGATATACGCAAAACATATTTATATTTCGTGATAACGAGAGCAGCCGCGTGTGGTATTTTACTTGCAAAATTGCTTTATAAACAGGCACTGTTTTAATTATATTTGTAATTAAGTCCCGTCCAACCTACATATATCCCGAATGGCATATCCTCGCGGGCGTGGCTCACGGAAATTCTTCTCTCGATATTATCCGCGCGGCGGAGTTTTTCACTGTCTCTATTTCCTACTTACTATGTTAGGCATTCGACCTTAGCGGTTTAGCCTCTCTTCCAAACGCAATCCTTTGAAAAACAAAATACGCGCAGAGAATGTTTTAGAAACTATACTCGGATACGTTCGTTATGTGCATATATGCGCTGTTGCACAATTTATTGTGCAAATTTGATTGAAGAAAAGCAATTTTTTATAGTTTTTCTATAAACTAAACTATATCTAGATATAACTAAATATGACTAAAAATAAAAATATTTTTTATTATTCTTTGTAGAAGATATCTTCTGTATGCTTCTATTTCCATTGCTGTATTTGTCGGAAATAACCGGGACAAAAAACGAGAGCTTGCTTGAATGATTAAATATAGCAGTACATGTTTCGACCTAATCCCGCTCGATTAGACATGTATATTTTACTAAACCGATTTAAGGACGCCGCCAAATAGACGCGATTTACTATTCTGCAATCGTGACGGATATTTGTACGAGCGTAACAATAATTTAAATACATCACAAATTAGATCTATTTTATAGAAATATGTCAAGATACAAAAATGAGTATGCACCGCAACGATACTGACGATGCTCTATTTAGATAGTGACGTAATATTGACATAAAGATGCCCGTGTGGATATGCCCGTCATACTGTCAGTTAACCGCAATCTGCCATTTCGTGATATAATGATACGTTAACTAGCGCAATCACCTAAATCTTTTGTCTTCGCTCGTACACGCGCTAACTAAACTGTTATTATACCACAGCGCACATAATGCACAATGTATGTACATATTCCTACGTGCATAAGCCAGCCCAACGCCATAATCGGCCACATGTCGCACGCCGTAATCGCGTCAATGCTCTGACAGAACTGTGGCGATTGTCTAAGCCTTTTTATCCCGCTCGTGGACCAGAAAACGCTTATAGATCGCGCATTATCGAGCATTATCAAGCACGCCTCCTGCATGCCTGTTAGATACTTAGAACTTTGCGTTGCATATTGCATCGTATGTCACTCGAAAGTTTACCCCGGATAAAATTACAGAACTATTTTCTTTTTTCGATTTTAATAGTGATGAGAATGAAGAGTTGCTTTGTGCTACGTAAAACAATTGAGACATTCCTTAAAGCGGCCAGACGACATGGCAAATGTAGGTACGCCAACATTGACGAACATTGGCTACCAATGGATATATCAATGGACATTAATGGATATCATGTGGATATCAATCGTATTGCATATGCATATGGCCAATATTGGCCCAGCATTGATAGCCAATGCATTCACCAACGACGTTGGCGTACATTTGCCATGTCGTCTGACGCCGCCTTTAGATCGAACGTTGAAGCGAATTATCCTCCGAGCAATCTTTCTTCCAATACTATCACGCAATCAAAATTTTAAAATAGTTGAATATTTTCGCAATCTTGTCCACTGATTGTATCGTTACAATTTTTAATCGAAAAGTTTTTATTACATTTGTCAAATGTTATTGAGAAGTATAGTAGACACGGCGATGTCCTTTATCAGGTACTATTACATTTGACGCATAAAACATTACAGAGATAAATCGACCATCTCTTGAGTTTTCTACATCGGGATCAGGCAGTCCATCATGTTTACTTATTTAAAAGGAAACCCACCTTTGCGCACTTTAAATTATTTTTCCTCTCTCCTGCGTGTCTCTTCGTTTTCGCGCACGAGGTGACTGATGGGAATGACTTTCCTTTAAATAATACATAAGACAGTGTAAACAAAGATGAATGATAAAGAAAAATCCATTGTAATAAGCAGAATTCGGTAACTCAATAGAGACATGATAAGATCTCTTCTGCTCTTTGATCGATCATCAGGTATTGCGGCAACATGATACGGTACTCGTAAAGGCTCAAACAGCATGCGTAAGCTGGCCTAGAGATTAAACGCGTGCTGCTGCCATTCCGTAATCGGCGACGGCGGCGGCGCGTTAACACGAACGTGATAATGATTGTTACCGTATAGCAACGTATCTCGTTATAAGCCATGGCAAGTAGAGTACAGGGACGGTCGGTCGGCTGGCTGGCTGGCTGAAGCCACTGATCTCGCAGACAATTGCGCGTAATTAACACCGGGCTGCTCCGCTTGTTGCGGGGACAACCTACCACAGAGAAACGTATCAGTGTCTCGTGCCTGTTCTCTCTCTCTCTCTCTCTCTCTCTCTCTCTCTCTCTCTCTCTCTCTCTCTCTCCCCCTCCCTCCCTCTCACTCTCCCTGTCTCGCTTCTCTCTCTCTCTCTCTTCACTTCTTTCTCTCTCTGTCTCTTGCAGATATTATCGCGGAAATTGCTCTTACCGTTTCTCCGTCTGTTAATCCAATTCCTGTGTAGCTCCCGAGCGAGCTCTCCTGGAGGCTGGATCCGATGGCCGGCTTCAGATAAAGCGCGAGATAGACGTTTAACGACAGCATGCCCCAACGTTCTTTTTCTTGTGTACTGTGCTCGTGCGATTTTTCGAGTCTCACCATCGATCTCGCGGTTTCCGAGCTTTTTACGATTGTGTCCTGAAGTCGCACATAGATTTCTGTAGATTCCGGAGTGAACTTCGGGAGCACTCTTCCGTCGTTCCGAAGATTTTGTTTTAAAAAGAGATTACATTATAGAATTTCGCGAAAGTAAAAGGAAAGATTATATTACGTTTAGATGTAGATATGATCGAAATTAGTAATCGAAGTATTTGAGCGCGTTATTGAGCGAAATTAAAGAAATATGTAAATAATAATACATATATATAACATATAAATAATAATAAATATATATATATATTTTTTTTTTGTAAACTTATTTACTTATTTACGTTGCAATTGTTTATTTAACTCATCTCATTTTTCATGTATTACTTCCGCATAGTCTGTCAGCGTGTTTTTATACTAAAAAGCTCTGGAATTTAATGCAGCCGCAAAATGCATACGAGTAACACTCCACGTATATCGGTGTACTTTTATTGTTGCACAATCTATTGCGGAGTTTATCATTTTCCTTTGACCTAGGCACTGTGTATAGATACTATCGGGGAAATTGCTCTCACCGTTCCAGCGGCAACTAATTCAATTTCCACGCTGCATACCGTCTATAGACGGGTGTTGTATAGACCGCTATATATAACCGCCACGTTGTGACTAAATGACTGACATTCGATAAGACGTTAAGTAAAGCTTGAAACAGATAATTAAATAAGAGGCAAATGACTTCAGGTCAGCAGCAAGATAATGAAGATAGATAATAATCGATTGCATATATCTTTCAGAACGCAGTATAAATATTTCTAACTGCTTTTATGATTTTTCGTTACAAGGTTCTTTATTATATCGCTGCTAAAATTTATTATTAAGCCGTGGAATTTTTTTACACGCAGTACATATCACAATCATTTTATTCGGAAATTTTATTCACAACTTCTATAATAAAGAGGAATAAGAAAAAGCCCACTCTCCGTGATCATATAATTAATTTCTCAGGATGTGAGGAAAATTATTGTACCGCAATGCGGATGAAGCACACCGAGCAAAGACAAAGGGGCAATACCTACAGTATTATACTACAGTGACAATCGCCGTAAGGCAGTCACAAACGAGCTCGGTAGGCCGTACGAGCACAGACACATCAGTATCCATTATTTGCAACGAGATGCATTGTTACACCACGCCCTACAGCGTATGCAGATACCATCGTCGAAATTTCTATTAGCGTTTCTCCGGCTATTAATCCGATTCCCCGCGTCGTTCGTTCAGGCACCATTTTACATTTGTCAGACTCATTTAGATCGAGACGAGACTACGCGAGGCTACGGAGCGGGACAGGCAGACGCCACGCTGATTTATTTGCGAATTCGTCGCGCGATGTCATCTGCGAAATTACGATGACGTAACGATATCTCGATACGATCCGAAAGAATCGTCGGACAACGGGCGGACATTACGATGCAAATTAGAGAGGACACTATTGCCAGCTAGCATCGTGTGCTGGATTAGCCCCGTGTACGTCGCATCAACCCTCACGAGCTCCTATCGCTATCAGCTGCCCTACCACGCGGCGTATCAGAGGGTTCCGTGCCCTTCCTGGTGTGTAGATATTATCGCGGAAATTGCTCTTACCGTTTCTCCGGTTGCTAATCCAATTCCCATGCAACGTGAGCTTCCTCCTCAAGCCAGTCGCAAGTACTGCTCTGCAACCAAGGCTTAGACGACTGATTCCAGATAAGAAGTTGATGACCGACTTAGAATAGAAGAGTATGAGTTCGAGGCTGTCGTCGTAGAGTCGCAGATGTCATGCGGAAGATTTTTGCGATCAGGCGCAAATGAATTGATCTTGTTCTCTAAATGGCAAAGAGATCGTTATACAAGCTATTTGGAAAAATTTTTATAATTTTTAGGATTTACAAAAAGCGATTTACAAATGAGCAACATAAATCAATAAAAAATTTGACAACATTTGTATGCAAATATAGGTATTAATAATAATTTATATAACAGTCACTTGGTTACTTCAATTATTAATCATTATAATATGAACCTTGTTGAATAGAAAATATCTTTAAAGAACGCGCCAATTTGTAATTACTTTAGCATATAATAAATTTATGTATTATATTTTTTATACATTTTTAAAAATATTTTTCATCCTCTTAAAAGATGTATTAATCGGCATATTTTTCACACTTGAATTCGAATGTGAAATGTTCGTTGAAATCGTCTTCGTCATGCCTATCAATAAAAGTATTTCGCATATCGGAGATGCATCTCGGTTTTCAACGAACATTTTTGTCGCCGAACGAAATATCCTTGCTCATCCTTGCGCGAAATACTGTCGCATCAAAATATATTCCCGTGAAATATATTCTACGGCAAATCTTTCTTTACAGAAAAATACTATTACCGTGGGATATATATATATATATATGAAGATTCACGCATTTTGCAGCGTCGCTGTTTAAACCCCCTTGCACGATTTTATCGTTAGAAACAGCAACAATGTTGCTATTCATAAATCTAATAACAATCTTGTGTCCTGAGATGAGAAGACTATTTTATATAGAAAATTATCTTCCCCGTTTGCTTGCGGTGCGCTGAAACTTTCACATACAATAAGCGCCAATCATGGCGGATCAATATTGCGCGGAAACCTTTCAGTACGGAACATTATCGCCCGTAGAACAAAATCTTGCCTCGATGGATATTCGAGAGGGATCGGCCTTCTTGAGTTTACCCATATAATAGCGTTCCACCGCAAGGTATCTAATTTCCGTCACATGCAAGATGCCGTTTCTTTACTTTGTATACGTAGTCTTTACATTAGGACGATCTTACACGACGTCCTCTCTCCTTCATTCGTTTAATCACGATACGTTACTTCCAAGTACATGCACTTACCTCGCGATTTTCGTCTTCTCATTTTGCGAGGTTTAACATTCTCAGTATGTCTAATCCTTTTTAATTAAAGACTGCGTGTGACAGATATTCTAAACCACATTTTGAGATAACTTTAGTTTTAATATCAAAGTTGTATTATCTTATAATTAAAAAAGAAGTAACAGGAAAGGTTAGAGTAGAGGAAAAGTTACCGGATAATAGTTGTGAAAGAAAATAGTTTTTTAATATGAATTATCTAAGATTTTTAATAGTCCGCCTATACGATTTTTCATTTTTTAGAACGGTTCCATAGAAATTCTAATTTTTATTTACAATTTATTTTTTATTTTATAGAATAAATGAACGATATTGATGTTATTCTTTCTTCTTTCCGTATTCGATGTTTTAGATGCATCGACGTGCATTTTTTAATCGTGCGAACTATCGCATTGCTCAAGAGACACAAGTGTCTGACAAATTTTTCTGACATATTTGTTAGCCTGCCCACTAATTCCATCCTTTCTACGCCACAAATTCTTTGTATAAAAGTAATGCTTGTCCGTTGTGACATTAAAATTCGTCGCACGCGTATCGAATGTTCACACGACGGTCACGCGCTTTTAAAGTGCACTCAAGTTCCTGTTCTACGAATCGATCAAGCTATTGATCGATTTAACAATAAAGGCACTAGAAACTCTTTGACGCTTGATAAAATAAACTTCTTCAAGTAACATATTTTATTCTAAAATATTTCAAATTAAAACTTTATTTCTACTTGCTTATGATCTCTTCATCCAAATATACAGATGATTTTGTGCAACAAAAGACGATGCAAATAAAAAGTTATTAGATATTTAAAACGATTAAAAGTATTATTATTTCAAATAAATCTAGTATAAAAGCAATATAAGTAAAAAATGGAAGTCACAAAATTATTAATGATTAATAAATACGTAACTATGCAAGTGGGTGTAATTTGGAAATTCTAATCACGTCGATTGTGCAACATACTTGCTTTAGGCAAAAACGTCGATAACAAAGGTGCGTCAGGATTGCGGGGGAAACTCGAGGTGAAGGTCTAGGGTACGTCAGTTTGCGGCTACGAACCCGGACTTATAATAGATGCACATGGCGTATTGCCAACGGTGAGGCGCCACAATATTGCCGCTTAGTCACCTCGGACCAGACTACGCTTTGTCCGCCACGCTGTCGCGCGCCGCGACGACGATGCAATAAATACCAGAAACCACCGCGGAAAATCTGAATATTTATGAGAGAATTCGGTAGGACGTCGCACTTTTCGCGCTCCTTGTTACTCCTTTTTCAGAGGACGCACGTGTAAGACGATAAATAAGTTATCTTGTCGCGTACTCCTTCGCTAAGTATCAACTTCCAGCTTAGTCCCACCTATCTCGCATAGATCTTCAACTCCAATATTGTTAAAACAGGGATAGATAATATATTATGTTGTTATGAAAATAGAAATATGATAAACAGTAACATCATTCGGCAATTTCTATATTATAACAATTTTCATTAACTATCAATGATTTCCAATCATTTATCAGAAATTAATCTTTTTTTATTTGAAGTGCAATGTAATCTATTCTTTATCATTGCTATTGTAGAAAACATCTATATATTTTATAATATAACGGCAAAATTTTGCAGTCTTTGTCAATAACGATTATGCATGTGTGTGTGCGGTTTTCCTAAACACATCGTACTTTTACAACGATCGTTTGTGTTGCCAGAATCTTCGTGATAGGCTGGACAAGCACGGAAACTTATACGTTAAACTGTGATACAAACTGTATATAAGCTGCTTATAAGATTCATATACGATGTGCTAAGTCTCTTAGCGTAGTCTGTAACTACGTCGGCTCAAGGAAACTTCTGTGTATGAAAGTCTTATATGTTACTGTCCGCTCCTTGTCTTTTCCCATATAATGCTCTTCTGAGCTAAAAAGCAACGTTACATAAACGTAAGAAAAAGATATCACAAAGATGCCACATAGATGTTAATTTAAACAAAGCTAATGGAAATGATCTTATCCGATGACGTTCTTTTAAATCAATCTTTCAGTCTCTCTATTTAAAGATTTGGTCAGAAAACACAGTTTATTATTTCCAACGAAACTCGAAATACCGAACGGCTAAAGTCCAAATGAGGAAGAGCTAAATTTAATGGATTTATCTTGTAGAGGTCGTCTAATACAGTTTTCATTGCAACGTATGAAACTGAATATGCTTTCGTTCAGAGAGAGATAAGTTAACTGAGTAATATTTTATTACTTAGTTAATTGAAAACATTTTAAGATGTTGTAATCTTTCAAACTCTCCGTTTACCTGCACCTGGCTAGACTCATCTTGAATTACGTCTTTGTTCGGCGAATAAAAGCGTCTTCGCAGGTAGAATTCCAAGAAAAGCTAAAGCTGCCTCACAGAATCACTTTTCAAGGTCCTGATTGAATATTTCTAAAAACGCTTTTCTCTTTTCCATTTCGCATTTGCCATTCGCGCATATAAATTTAACAAATGATTCACGCTTGGTAACAATTATAAAGAAAAGGTGCATTGAGAAAAGCAGAGAGAACGCGACCTCTCGCGACGAATTGCAAGTCAAACAGCTAATTGCCAAATGGTCCTCGAGTTGTGCGTACAGCCAGGAGAACATCGGACGGCGCCAGACAATTAGCTTAGTAAATTCCACGAAGAAGTTCTTCGCCAGGACGCACGACGCGAGGAACTGCGAGGAAAGGGCCGAGAACGAGAGAGAATGGGAACGACGCCGGCATGGCCGAGTTAACTTTAATTGCCCGGTTGGCCACATAATAAATGACACTGCAGATGCCGTGGCGAGAAATTATTTCGGACTCGGTCTCCGCAGGCCCGACGATTTTGGGCGCGAAGGCCTACAGGCCCCGTGCTATCGACGGACCCCGCCAATTAGTTCACGTCCAGGTGCACAATCCGTCACCGGTCTGCGTCATTCCTGACGAAAGTCGAGGAACCTTTTTCGAGGCGCGATTTATCACGGGAATAAAATGGAGAACCTATAATGAGAATCGCGAAGTGACGTCTAAGTATAAAGTTACTCGGTGCCCGCGTTTCAGGAAGTAACGTTGCGAAAGCAGAAATTCCGAGAGGGACAATAAGATCATTACGAGTTCTTGTCTTTCCTCCTGTACTTTTGGATCGAACGAAATGTCCCTTATATGATACACGAAAAAATATGTGCCACTTCGATTCTTAGCTAGAATAAAATTACAAAATTTTCTTCACGTGGACGAAGTATTGGTTGCATTCCAGTTTATGTGTCCCACGTCAGCGGCACGTCTCGTTTTTTCTTATCCTCCTTTCGCGGAATTATTATAATTCCGCTTAAGACAGTCTGTTCCGCTGAATGAAACACGGCGGAACCAATTAGAATCGAAGGATGCTATTTCGCGACTCTTATTAGAGAGTGTCTAGAATTAAGTTCTCGGGTTCTCCGTCCGGAGCTTCCAGCGCTCGCTTCTTTCTCGTTTTTCATATTCGTTTTCCTTATTCGTCGTAATTTTATTTACGACAGAACGGAACCGTGTTCGCGTCACTTGCCGGCGTGTCAGCGCGTACTTCCTGTGGTACTTCGCTGAGCGAATTATTGCGGCAGACTTGAAAAACTCGTCGCGCGTAAAGACCAACTCTCTTTCCTGACTTTTTAGCGATATATAAATGCACCCTTTCGATTATTTTTTATATGTTACTTGCAGACCGGACAATGAAATATAGAACGGTCTCTATATAAGATGCGCAGAATATTTACTCGTTAATAGCTGAATCGTAAACGTTTTATTATACTGTTTTTATATTTTAAAAATCCAATGTTAGTTAATGATTTTGAAGATTTTTATATATTAGGAGTTTTCGACTTTTAAAATATTCGACTTTTAAACAAAAAAGATCCATTTATAATTTTATGTGCCTTTCAAAATACGAAAAGAGAAGAATCAGAATACACTCATATATAAAATAGATATTTGGCATATACGGCAAAATTACGAAATTTTATCCTAAAATCTGACACGGATTGTATATCATACAAAGTGAGACTTAGATTTATTTGTATAAGGAAAAAATTCTAGCGCTTTAAAATTAAAATTTTTAAATTACTGTACTACAAATTAATTTAATCACTCAAAGTACTATCGCGCGCCTTTTTCTATTAGTTTTAATTTTGTAATCTTGCTTCCCGAGTTTCACGCAACGATATTTGATGTTGTTTATGTGAAAGCTGCGTAAACGCGCGATTATAAAATTTTCCAAGCACCGTTTTGCCGCTTTTGCTCTAAAGTTCGCTCTTTTTAAATCCCAGCTAAACATACACGAAGTATTATATTTAGCGTGCCACGCGTATCGGTTCAGACGTATTAAATAACTCCGTCCTTGCGTGCCCATGCGCGCGGAGATCTCATTGTATAATCAAATTACTGTCTTACTCTCGTACTTTTTATGTAACCAGAATGCGAAGTGCGTGCGTGCGTACATGCGTGCGTGTGTACGCTGAGATAAATCTGGTTCACCAACAAGATTGCCTCGCTCGTTACACCGATCTTTTCACACTGATTTCGCGCAGATGCACGCGAGAACGGCGCGAGAACGCAGCGCGTTTTAGCGTTCTGAATAATTACGTTTTCATTGAACTCAATAATTCCTCATTAGCATGAACGTTATTAGAGATGCTTTATGTCGGGCACAATTCACGTCGCGGATGATGCAGTATTCATACCACCCGTTTATCATATAACGTATACATATACGGATAATCAAATGAACGCGCGAGAATTGTAATACATTTTAACTCTGGCTGATAATCACGGCAATTATTTTTCGTGTAAAATGTAGCAGGTCGCTATGCGTAAACTAAACACAATGATGTAACATAATGACACTGTACAAATGGAGTCCATATTCATTTAAACATTATCTGTCATTAATCTGTTGAGTTATTTGATTTCTTTCGTAATAAAGTCCGGTACAAAATGATACAAAATACCGGCGCTTTATCTTCAAGTGATTTAGTTTGAGTTTTCGCCGTGATTGCACGCTTTATCAACGATAATTTTTTACATTCACATTATCTCTCTTTCTCTAAATGATTAAGAACAAAGGATCGCGACTCAACTTTTTCCGGCATTTTCATCGGTTCGATCATTCCACTTTCCTTCGCCACGGATGCAAGTAAGACCCTAACTTCTCTTCTCTCTCTCTTTCTCTTCCATTCGCGCTCCGCTTTTACGTGTCGGCCTTTTTCCTTATCCTGCTCTCGGAACAAGGGACGCTTAAAGCACTTTCATAGGGAGACGACTAATTAGAGCGATTTAGCGTCCGTCGACGACGTTTATTTGGAATGCAAATGCCATCGTGGGACCGACCGACCGTCCTTCTCCTCCGTTTTTCCGCTCTTTCTGCTCTTTCTTTCTCTCTCTCTCTCTCTCTCGTATCGCTGATAAATGCCCGGAGAATTTTATCGCGACGCTGGTTACCGCGCCTTGTCCAAGGATGAAAATTGAAAGGGCTGAGAGAGCACGCCATTTGTACTTAGCGATTGTCTCATATCTCTCTGTTCGTACGCTCTGGCGCAAGTGTCAGAAAAAAAGTACGACGGATGAAATTATTTTACTATAAAGGAATTATTTAATTTTTATTATTTTGTCGACTTAGACTTTTTTGCCATTTTTTAAATAACCATATAAGATATTTTTTGGATAATATTTAACAACCTTTACGAATTTATTGATCAGTTCAAAACAAGGTTTTTTTGCAACAAAAGTATAATCAAAATCCATTTTTCTGACTTGTTCATTTTCATTATTAACGCTTTTGCAACTGGTAATTTTTTCACCTTTCTATAACTGAAATAAAAATAAAAATTGTAAAATTTGTAAAATATTATGTTATTACATCAGAAAATTGCGACGAACTACACATTTACTGAATGTGTTAATTACCATCGTAATTAAATCTCAAATTTTATAAATCTTCTAATATAATGTTTTTTGAAAATTAAATGTAGAACCAGCTTTTACATCCAAAATAGTATCAGTTAGGATATAATTCCGTATTTTTTTCTTCTTTGTTTCCAAAATTTGTCTTAAGAAGAATTTAATATATCGAATTTTCAAACTGCTATTTCTAATTCTGCCTTTTAATTCCAATGCGGAAAAGCACAAATAGAGTCAAGGGAAAGAGTCAATTTTTTTAATACTCTGCCGGGTTTCTCTCAATTGGAGAATAAACTGAATTCCATCTCAATGATAAACCACCACGTACATTAGTCACGAATCAAAAGACAAAATTAAAGTAGTCATAATTTGATTGCACTTGATCTGATTATAACAGCATGTTTCTGAAATACACACGAAGAGTATAGACGATAATACGATAAATACATCTCGGGCGACCATAAAATTCTATGCGTACAATTATGCTTACTACTTCTCTATCCATTCGCAAATAGCCGCTCATGTGGAGTTTTTTCCCTCATACAGGGAATATCACTTTTAGCCGTAATTACGGCAGTAAAAACAACTTGGACGTGCACTTTTATATTATGAACCGTGCATTGCATTGAATAATATTCATAAATGATATAATTTGAATTTACATCGTAAAAGTAAAAATGAATATATTAGTAAATCTTACGACGTTTCCTATTTTGTTCTATGATTAGACTAAATATTATTTGTCACAAGTTAATCACTGCTAACAACAGCAAATTATTCAAAAATTGGACGATCGAAAAATGTTTATTGATAATTAAAACTATCATGCACCGTCACTTTAACTTTTAAATTTTGATTTTTTTAATTGACTGTTTTAGACAAATTAAACTATAATTTTTAATTAACCTTGTTAATTAGATAAATATGCCTAGCTACACATATATTTTTCTTTTTTTGCGTTCCTTTGCTGGTGACGTACAATAGGTTCATTAACTTCAGTGGATTAGTATTGTTTGTCGTATAATATCCTTCCACGCAGAAGATGAATTTTTCACTTTAATTAATTAAAGATGGGCGCCTCTTTTGTGAATTCTTTAATAGAGACTTTTATAAATATCATCTTTTCAGCTCCTGGCACATAATGAACGCTCCTGTAATTTAGTGACAATAAGTGAAAAGATAACAAAAAATATTTTTTGTTATCTTTAATAAGGTTATTTTTTAATAAGGAGCAACAAAATCTAACATGCATACATATATTATAATGAGTTTTGAAATTTAAGGATATGTAAAGATTTATGAATAGCAAATTTCTTTTCCGAAGATGGGATACTTTTGCAAATGATTATATTATAGACATTAATCTATAAATATCTATATAATTTTCTAATATGAATCGCGAAATCAGTAGATCTATAACGAGTAACATTATTATTTAATTCAGGAAATTAATAATCAATAATGCATGGATCTAAAGAAATATACACGATTGATAAAGTAATTATATGGGATGCTAAAAAGAGCAACTCCCGAAATACATTATTACTGGAACAAAATAAAATATTACGCAGATTTCTTTTACTGTATAGTAAGTTACCATAAGTAAGTTTATAAATTAATATATAAAGCAATTATCTGAATAACTCGCGCATGCGAGTGACGAACAATGATGAATGAGCATCTTAATTTAATGTCTTCTGTTCTGATTTCAGAAAATATGTGTCTTCCAAAAGTCTCTCGAGGATCTCTCCTCACGGATGGCCGCGGCCGAGGCGATCCAGAGCGGCTGGCAGAATCCAAACGACACCAACGAAGCGACGGAGCTGCTCGAACAGTTGCAGAAATTCGGCGAACGACTGGTACCAATCCAGAGGAACATCGAGGACGCGAACGACCAAGCGAGCATCTTCGCATCGAGCAGCGTCATCGTTTCTCACGCTTTACTGGCGAAACTTGAAGATCTGAACACCAGGTATGGATTTGATACGACCGCGTAAAAATTTATCGTGCGACTTCTGACCGAGTTGTAGACGAAACTCGTATATCAGCGGTGTACACGATGTCACGGAACGAAAGAATTTAATGACGAATCCTTCGAGCAATCTGGAAGATTTTTTCACACATTACGATCCTATCTGAATAATAACGGGCAAGAATGCACCTATCAAATTGAGGGGCCCCGGAAATAACATTCTCCCCTAATAACGAAAACCGCGAAATTCGCGCGAAATATCCTCTTTACGACCATCCATTTGAGACGCTTCCTTTCCTACGTCGCAAGTATCGCCAGAATGGAATTGGAGAACTTAAAATTCGCCCGGCGCTGCGGGGCTTATTTTTACAGCGTGTCTCGCGACGGGCTTTGAATCCGGGACGCAACGACGTTAACTTTTTCGTGTGTTTTCGCAGGTGGAAGGTGCTGCAAGTCGCGGTTGACGAGCGTTACAAGTTGCTAAGCGGATTTGGGAAGGATGGCAGCACTCCGGGTAGTCAGGCTTTCCTCGCGAGCAGCGTAGAACCACCATGGGAGAGAGCCCTCACACCCGCCAAAGTGCCTTACTATATCAAGTAATCGATCTTCCTTGCACCATCCGCACAGTCGCCTCGAGTTTCCCGAACGGTTATTTCTGAAACGATCGAGAGCTTTTACTGACATGGCCGAATCTTATGCTTCTAATAGAAATATTCGTATTTATTTGAATTATTTGATCTAAATAGCAACGAATATCCCATTTTAATTCGAATATCTAAACGAATCTAATAAATTTGGATATTTAAAAGAAACTTTGTATTTCTTTAAATATCTAAGTAACAAAGAATATTCAATTTTAATTCGAATATCTAAACGAATCTATTAAATTTGGAATTTACAAGAACTTTCGTATTTCTTCAAATATCTAAATAACAACGAATGCCTAATTAATTCTAATAAGTACGAATATCTAAAAAAAAAAATTTTTTTTATAACAAGTTCAGTTGCAATTTATTATATAAGATATAACTTAAATATATATGTCAAAGATTTTTTTCGGTTCAAACGCCCATACAGCACAGAACATTGCAGTAACATTGCAGCAATGTTTCGACAATGTTGTTATGTTGCTGCAATGTTGCTGCAATGTTGCTGCAACTTCTGTGCTGTATGGGTATTCAAACGTATTCATATGTATAAGAGATTATTGCGTCATTTCATTTGCATATTATATTTCTCCATGTATATAGAGTTAAGTATATAGATCTAAGTCAAATCTGTTACAGCCATCAATTGGAGACTACGCATTGGGATCACCCGAAAATGATAGAACTGATGTCTTCGCTTGCGGATCTAAACGAAGTTCGTTTTTCCGCATATCGAACCGCCATGAAACTGCGCACCGTTCAGAAGCGACTGTGCCGTGAGTATTTTCGCATCTCTGGTGATCAAAATTAATTCTTTTATTGCTGCTTGATTGCTGCTATTTAGACGCACATTTGGCAAACTGATCGATGCCATGAGAATTTCTTCATTTTATCTATTATTATTCCTTTATTTTATTTCCTAACGTCGATATCTTTAAAATAAAAATTTACGGCATAAATAACTGTTTTATATTTACGTACTTTGTTATTTTTAGTGGACATGTTGAGCCTTTCCACCGCGTTGGAACAGTTTGATTCACACGGGCTTCGGGCACAGAATGACAAACTGATCGACATCCCCGATATGGTAACAGTACTGACATCGCTGTACGAAGTGATCGCAGCAGACAATCCAACGCAGGTGTCCGTACCGCTATGCATTGACCTAGCCATCAACTGGCTGCTCAATGTATACGATAGGTATACTATGTGAATATATTTTATAACTATTAAATTATCGATGTATTCCTGTTATTATTCATGTTTGATTCACATCCAACACATACACGCGTTTTTTTATATTTAATTTACACAAGATCGTTCAATTTTTAAGCTTCATTAGCAATCCTTAAGACGGGTATGCTTAGCATTATCATATAATTCCTTTGCTATAATTTTCAGCCAACGAACCGGCCAAATCCGAGTACTTTCGTTCAAAGTCGGTTTGGTTTTGTTGTGTAAGGGGCATTTGGAAGAGAAGTATAGATGTAAGTAACATGTGAAGAGTTTTCGTCTGATAAATTAATTTAATGCATTTAAGGTATATTTAACGGGAATCTCTTTTGTGTTATTCGCAGATCTGTTCCGTTTGATTGCGGATCCCAATAGGCTGGTAGATCAACGAAAATTGGGACTTCTGTTGCACGATTGCATACAAGTGCCGAGACAATTGGGCGAAGTCGCGGCATTCGGAGGTTCGAATATCGAGCCCAGTGTTCGCAGCTGCTTCGAGAAGGCGGGGAAAGATAAGAACGAGATAGAAGCCGTGCACTTTTTGAGCTGGCTGCAGCAGGAGCCACAGAGCATGGTCTGGCTGCCGGTATTGCATAGACTATCCGCAGCGGAGACCGCTAAACACCAAGCCAAATGCAATATATGCAAGGAGTATCCTATCATAGGATTCAGGTGAGACTACATTTCATTGATCAGAAAAATCAATATATATATATATATAAAATTTGCAAAATGTATATTGACGTAAAAAAATATCTGGATTTCAGATACCGTTGCTTGAAATGCTTCAACTTTGATATGTGTCAGAATTGTTTCTTCTCAGGACGCAAAGCAAAGAATCATAAGCTGACGCATCCGATGCAAGAATATTGCACGGCGGTAAGACGTTTATCTTGATTTCCTTAAGTATTATTAAAGGAAACGATTTGTATATGTAAAACGACACGTTTGTTACTTTATAGACAACCTCTGGTGAAGACGTGCGCGACTTCACGCGAGCGTTGCGCAACAAATTCAAGTCCAAACGATACTTCAAAAAACATCCTAGAGTTGGCTATTTGCCTGTGCAAACTGTCCTGGAAGGAGACGCACTGGAAAGCCCAGCGCCATCGCCTCAACACAGCTCGCTCAGCCAAGATATGCACTCTCGTTTGGAAATGTACGCCTCTCGACTCGCTGAAGTCGAGCTATCGCGTACGAGAAGCAACTCCACGCCGGACAGCGACGATGAACATCAGCTGATAGCGCACTACTGTCAGAGCCTGAACGGTGGCGACAACATTAACGTACCCAGAAGTCCGGTCCAAGTCATGGCCGCAATCGATGCCGAGCAAAGAGAGGAGCTCGAGGCGATGATACGTGAATTGGAAGAGGAAAACGCAACATTGCAAGCAGAATACGAGAGATTACGTTCGAAACAGACTCCAGGTTCGACGCCAGAGGATGGTCACAGTACTAGGCAGCCTGATTGCGATATGATTGCGGAAGCTAAGCTGCTGAGGCAGCATAAAGGAAGATTAGAAGCGCGCATGCAATTACTCGAGGACCACAATCGTCAATTGGAGGCGCAATTGCAGAGACTTAGACAGCTTCTAGACGAGGTACGCCGAAGAATGTGACATTTCAAATATTTGTTCTTTTTTATGATTCGGCAAGAAGTGATAAAATTGGTCGATCTAATTACCTTTTTCTTTTTAGCCAAATGCTTCTTCACCATCAAAGACCGGAACTTTACAAACCCGAAGTGTGACGGCATCACAATTGGCAACTGACTCTCCGGCAAAAATGAATGGCCATTATCATGATTCTCCAGGTACATTCTAATTTAAAACAAATAGCTTTAAATTTAATAAACTAAGAATAAACTAAGAATAAATAACTAAAATAAGAATTTAATAAAGAACTAACTTTTGATTATAACTTTTGGGAAACAAACGAACGATGATATCTAGGCAGCGATCACGTAACTTTTCTCCTAGGGCCGAAACGTGAAAAGTTTCATGTAACTATCTCTTTCTATTGATGTTGAATAGAAAGAGATAGTCACTTGAAACTTTTCACTTTTCACGTTTCCGCCCTAGGGGAAAAGTTACGTGATCGCTACCCTGAAGCGATACATTAGGTATCTCAATTAGGAATCACTATTAATGCATTCAATCAATCGAACTGTAATAACTATCATATACATTTGTAACTTATATGCAACAATCCCAAATCTAATGCCTTTCGATTGGTATTACACTAACTGCATATTGATACAATAGGGATTCAATGATTTCAATTACAGGTAGATATGCATGTCAAATAATGATGAATTTCATTCATTTAAATTGCTTTCTGTACTTCAAGAAAAGTTCTGTCTTTTTTAATATAATAAAATATAATGAATTAATAAAGTCGTAAAAGAAATCAGCTACTTCATGAAATTCAGTCATTCAAAATGTTAGCTTACAAGTATAATGTTAATGATAAATAAAATATTATAAAGTTAAAATATTATAAATCTTTTATACTTTGTCATCGGTATGTGAAGAATTGTGAAAAGAATCCCTATTGTTTATATTCATATCTGTATATACATATATAATCAGACGCTGTGGAAATTAGATAAGCTTATTGCTATTGGGTATACGGACATAGGTGGAGGAAGCTCAAACGAAGGCAGAGTCAGCAGTTTAGAGAGGCCACCGCCGCCGCCGCATTCTCACAGCGTTACCCACAATGTGGGTAATCTGTTGCACATGGCAGGTTCGTTTAATTTATGTGAATTTGATCGTGTGTCAATTATGTAGTATAATCAACCTATATTACACCCAACCTCCATGATGCACGTGACATTTCTGCTTGACATAACAAAAATAACATTGCCTTCCTGTTTTCACGCTACAGAATGGATGTAAGGTGAGATCACTGTGCTTCTCCCTAGGAGCTAAAAATCGCCTAAATACATCGAATACTGAATTACTAAGTTATTTAATACGCAACGGATGACATTATCGGCAATCTAACGATAATTGAATGTGGGAATCTTTAGCGTTGATTACGTATGCCCAAACCCTTCTTTTCGACTCGTCCCACGCTTGTCTCCAGGGGCGTAGCCAGGATTTTATTTCGGGGGGATTTTTAAAAAATTAAAATCACAGTATAACTCATAACTTTTTTAATTAAATAAGATAACAATATTCGTTCAGGATATTTTCTTTAGACCTTAAAGCATTTACCATTTCATTTCTCTCTCAGCTTTCAACCTTTCATTTTCATATTTTCATATTTGGTTCCAAAATTTCGGAGGGGGGGATTATAAATCCCCTCTAATCCCCCCCTGGCTACGCCACTGCTTGTCTCTTCCTTTCTGTATATACCGGAATGTATGCACGTTGATTGTCTAATTAATTATAAAATTATGAGTTTAACAGCATACGAATTCTGGACCTCGGGAGCAACGGCGGATGAAATAGACAGATGTTAAAGATTTCTCTGTTCATTTCAGGGGACTTAGGAAAAGCTGTGGGCGAATTGGTAACAGTCATGACCGAGGACACGTCGAAGACGAACGGGCAACGGGCGCCGCCGCCGGCATTCAAATAACAATTGTATCGTGACGTTCGTTCCGATAGAAGCTATAAGTCGGCTAGATCGATGCTAGATCCATTCGATATCCACGTTGCAAACGTTAAATCGTAATTATTGACCAATAATAAGTCTGGCTCTAAACGCATATCAGAGACGAATACATGGTATATCTGCCGCGCAAATGCAGGGTCAGGGGACTCGCCACTCATGGTGGTTTTGGGTATTTTATAAGTTTTGATATACGTCGTTGTATAGCTGAATTATATCGATAAGACGATTATGGTTTGGCTTTTGGCAGTCCCCTGAGAGTAACTTTACTACATATTGACACGTCATATCATGAAAACTAATCATACTGAGAAATCAATTGTTATGCTTGCTAGCTAAACTATACAAACGAATAAGAGATATAATGAGTATAAAGAATACACGAAAGGAAATATCATTAACAATGCATGCAAAAGCAATGTATCAAATCACATAATCTATTATAGAATGTAGCTTATATTTACATACCCATTCTGTTCACTGCCACGGGCTCTTCCTCGACGTAACTTACACGATGTACATGTTGCAATTCTAGACGACGACACATAATGGGAAATAGACAGTATCCATACCTGACCTTCTTGTATTCGGCGCTCTTGAATTTTACATCGATAATCACGAGGCAAAGAGAATCTTTTATAATAAAACAGCGACGCGCATTATACGACTTTGGGATTTATTTTTTATCCAGTTACATGATTTTTTCAGATTTTCTAAATGAATTTAAACGGCAATGTCTTGTATTATTTTTTAAGCCTGCCGGATGTTATTATATCTAAGAGTATATTGATAAGTACCTAATCGATAAACTGTAGGCTGTATTCTGATATGTAATAAAGTTGTCTAGAAAATACATTCACCGCGATATTATTGAAATGTGAGCTCGCCGTGGTTCTGTTACTAATCAGTCTGCGATCCGCTTTCTCGCGCGAATGATTTTTCTATTTCGAATTAATTAAATGCGCAACATATTGTTTTTTTACACATATCACACGGATGCCATATGTTAATAATGCTATTGTATCACTTCTGATGAGGTTGCTGTTTGCGAAATGTAAAAACATATCTACGAGGAAACTATCATATTTTACCAATTCGATAAACATTGCGAACGAATGTAATGAATTGTTATTCACCGTCGTTAGGTCACAAGAAGATTGATTTCACCTGACAGAGTGTAAAACGATCGAATATGTTTCCAAGCTCCGTCTGTAGTTTGTTGAAAGATTGTTGGTTTTGCGATTTCATACATTAAAATATAACGCATTAAAATTTAGAGGATTAGGCATATAAAAATAAAGTTATATACTGCGTACAACATCAAACAGGTAACTACGTTACTTGTAATATATTGTAATATGACTGAAATGATATGGGACAAAATGCTTAAATAAAAATAATATGAACATAAATTTTCTCCTTGTATATTTTTTCTCTAAATATATATGATTGCTTCTTAAGCACATGTTAATATAACAAATCTTGAATTTTATATTCACACATTATCGGAATTTACAAATGTAAACTAA
>NJRP01000031.1:491303-514055 GCA_003063835.1 Aphaenogaster floridana
CCGCATGATGCATCACATTATTTATACATTGTTTCAAGAACATAACACACGGGAATCGAATTTAATCTGCATCTTACGAATACTAGAAAAGATTTATGTCTCTTTAAACAATTGTCAAGATACAAAATTGCGACATTCTCTGTTGTGAGTATTTTACGCGATATCTGATCATGACAAATGAAACATAAATTACGAATTTTTTATCCATTCTCTCATTGCAGTATAAATTTTTTTATTATTTCAACATTGTATATAATTTCGTTTATAGGAAGTAAATATTAATAATTTTTTACAAGCATTCGCGGACAAGTTGCAAGAAATATTTATCTTTGGTACTTAGTGAATAATAAAATGTTCTGTCAAAGCTGTATCTCGAGACACGTACGTATATCCGCTGAAGTTCCAATGCAGGCGATTGAGTCATCGATACGTGACATACGTATCAATGCGCGTAAACAGAAATTTAGTGCATACTGTCCGAAGGCCGATTGTAATCGATTTCAAATACAGCATACGTTTATTCAATATCGAACGCAAACGATCAAGCATAATTATAGTTACGTTCATATATCATCAATGATCATATATCTAAACATAGACGAGTAATATTGTATGTAATATTGTATATACTTGTCGACGTATGTACAATAGTAATATTGTATATGCTTGTCTTTATATTGAAAAAAAAATGTTAAAGTTATATATTCATCCATTCTTGTGAGCGAACATGCTAATGCTAAGATATTCGTCGAAAATTGTGAAAATAATATTTTAAGCCTACGAGAAATGGGAAAATAATGTTTTAAAACTACATTAGAGAAATAATATATTAAATACAAGATGCAATGTTTATAAAGAAGGTATAGAAAATTTCTTTAGACCTGTATAAAGTCAAGACTCGCGTCTTCAAATATTTCTTCTATGTCGTGCGTAGACCGCAATTAAACGGCACGTTTTGAGCGAAACATGAGTAAAAGACGCAAACGCAAGGATATGTGATATCGGAAAGCGAGCCCAGATTTCTCTGGTTGGTTTTGCCACGTATACACAAGAGGAAGTTGTTATTAAGTAAATTCCTGGCATTCCTTTCGGTACGGCGCTGCTTTTCTCACGGAGCACCGAACGTCCTTACAAGCTAGGTAGAAATGCAAATAGACCAGAGCGCGGTCATAAAATGTGCAGGAGTTAGCAAGTATAACGTGCAATCTTTGAGAAAAAACAAAAATGGTAAGTCGGTAATGATAAGTAAATTGGTAATATTCGAGTTCCTAAATTTCGCAAAGATCCAAACGCTAAATGTTAATTTGTCCGAAAAATCCAATCTACAGATTAATCCTTAAAATCTGAAGTATCGCAATATTGTTAAATTATATAATGTTAACGTCAACATGAATCCGTTATTTCCAACGTTATATCTTTCGTGTAATAAATGTTTGAAATATTTTTCAAATCGAAAAACAATGTTTTCAATACCTTGTTGATTATAAAATGCAAGTTATGACACATAGATTCCCATACAGCACAGAAATTGCAGCAACATTGCAGTAACATAACAATATTGCCGAAATGTTGCTGCAATGTTCTGTGCTGTATGGGTTGTTTTTGACGTGTGCGCTTCATTTTTCTTCGTTGTGATGCAACTGATATATAGTTAACCGAATTTATAATGGCTATTTTTTTATTATCCTATAATATAAACTCAGCCTACATGAACTGCCAGCGTGATACCAGTTTCGTTTACAGAACGAGTTCCCGTCGCGGAGCCCAACAATGAGGACCAGCCGGGTGAAGGCATACGGAGAAACCTATATAGCCTATACCCATCGAAGGTTCCATGACCCAGCGAGCACTTTTTTTACTCCATGTAGGAAGCCTGCACGAGGCCTCGGAGAAGGTCGTCCGTTCTTCGGCAATCGTGGCCGAAGTCGGAGCCGAGGGAGACGCGCGCGAGAGTTCGACAAAATCGAGGCCGCCTAAATTCAAGTAAAAACCGCATTTCGCAGGCGAGTTTTTTAACATCATTTATTAAATTTAAAGTAAAACCGAGTATCACTTTTAATTTAAAAGTGATACTTCTCGAGATTAAATATATATAAAACTAAAATGAATATATAAACAATTAAACATATATTTATTGTAAGAGAAAAGATAGAAGTAAAAAATGTTAGATGTATTTTCAGGCAAGAAAACCTTTACATTGTACTACTTATATATTGCAACCTTTCTGATTTTGTAATTTTTACTTTAAATTGTATTCCTGAACGAATTACGACAGCTATAAAATTAAATGAGGATAAAAAATCAATCACGAGGACTAGAGGTTTTGAATTCTCAGACGGCATCAGGCCAGTTCCTGGAATTTAGACCCTGACGTCATCTGTAGCTTAGCTAGGGAAAAAAGTGCGAAAGATAATCTGAATTTTCGATTAGGTGCATTAAAGTAGCGAAATTTCTGAGCTGCATCGGGAATGCAAAGTTTCTTCCGTGTTGTTTAAACTATTTATCTAATTGTAAGCCAACCCAGATAGCAAAGAAAATCCAAAAAGAATTCTTTTTAAATTCCCGAATTATGAAATGAATTCTTTTTCCATCCCATTTCTGTTCTAAAAACACTCTTCAGAGTTCAAAAAGAATTCATTTTTATGTCACCAATTCTGAGCCCTTTTTCAGATACAAAAGGAATTCTTTTTATATTCTATAAAAATACTATTGGAAAGAAATTCTTTTTGAATTCATAACGATCACCTGTGCTATCTGGGAATATAGTAAGTACTTTCTGGCGAAGAGTTTAACACGTCCATTTTCACCAATGTAGATTAAACTTTAATCTCGGTTTAACTTACTCTTTATCTTTTTCTAATTCTTAGAACCAGAAAAAGATAAAGAGTAAGTTAAACCGAGATTAAAATTAATCTACTTTGTTGGAAATGGACGTAAGACATTAAAAAAAAGATACAAGTACAAAATGTCGCACCGGGCACCGAATAATATTCGAAGCAATTTTTACGCACCCGGGTGTGACACCCTAATATTCAGGGGCGTAGCCAGAATTTTATTTCGGGGGGGGGGATTTAAAAAAAATTAAAAAATCACAGAACGACTCATAACTTCTTAAATTAAATAAGATAACAATATTCGTTCAGGACATTTTCTTTAGACCTTAAAGCATTTACCATTTCATTTCTCTCTCGGCTTTCAACCTTCCATTTTCATATTTTTATATTTGGTTCCAAAATTTCGGGAGGGAGGGGGATTTATCTCCCTAATCCCTCCCCTGGCTACGCCACTGCTAATATTCTATCTTGGTTTAAAGATTCGCGCGAATTAATGGAAGCGAGACCGGGGGACCCGCGCTCCTCCACGCCTCCGGGAACCCGCTCGCCGTCTGACGTCATCTCCGTCGGAGGTTTGGAGAACGGAGGTCACGTGTCGCGGACGCGCCGCCGGACGAAAGCTCGATACTCGGCGCGCCTAGCCAATCGTCGGGCGCGTCGCGGGAACTCCGGCGGAACGTGTTGCCGTCGTCGTCGTCACATCGCCGGCTCCCGCCAGTCGAGTCGCGTCCGCTGAAGTGTGAACGTGGTTCCCTCGCGTCCGGCCGATTAACCCCTCGGGATTTTCACCACCCCGCGATCCTTTTTCGAGGCGGAATAAAAAAAACAATGGCCTGTAACAGAGCTGCCAAGTCCGGATTCGCCGCGGAGGCGCAGAGAAAGGTGAGAAACCCCGTCGCGTATGCACGGTCGCTGACATTCCTGCCACCCTGACCTAGTCAACAGCTACCCCTCGCTTCCCACCACCTGCCCTCTCCTCCACTTTTAACGCGGGACCCGTGGACTCGACCTACTGAGGGTGCATTTCCGCGCAGGCGCCGTACGAACTGGTGAACGCGCATCTATGAATGGTATCGTCTGGCCGGGGTGGCTGGGTCAAATCGGAGTAAATGCGACGTTAGATCGCCCCTCGACGAAGCTAATTATCATTATAAAATTGCTCAAAGTGACGGCTGCATCTTTGATGAATCATCGTTGGCATCATTGAATTGATAATCGTTGACTACGCTGACTATACGTTGATTACGTTAACTCCCTCCCATTCTGACACGATTGTTTTCACTGACCTATTTCGAGGTAGCAAGATGGGGTGAGAGTTCGGGAATGATTTAGGGATGACAGAGGATAGTCGAGGCTGTGGGAATACGATGAGATACTCAAAGAGCCATTCGCGTTGATTGTCGCTAACGTAAAAAATTACTATGCTAAATTTATGTCAATTAAATGTAACGATATTATTCTTTGATTTAAAAAATAGCAATAATATCATTTCATATTTTATTGATTTTAGTAATCAAGTCTGCACGTTTGTCGAAATAAAATCAAGCACTCGAAGATATTTCGCTAAAGAGATGTTAAATGTCTTCTATTTTTTATGTGTATTTGTGCTTAAAGCTGCGTATCCACCAAAGGAATATTGAGGAATTTTTATGGATACAAACATATACATACATATTATACAAACATATACATATACGTACATATTATACAAACATCCTATACATACATACATACACAGTGTCGATTTTAGCAACATTGACGCCCTAGGCAAGATTATCGTGGCGCCCATTCAAATTCAAGGGCTCGAAATTCTTGAGAAAGAAAAGACAAGGTGGTAATATTGAACGGCGAACCCCATTTTGTTTTTAGATTTTAGGGAATCCCTTTCACTCTCAAGCTACACTGTTAAACAAATTTGTATTAAAAATAATATAAAAATAGGAAGTTTTTATGCAGATACCGTATATGAAATTTCAAATACAAAGTTGAAAATTAAAGGAGTGGTATTTCGAAAATAAAAGTATCGAGCAGTAATATTACTATGCTCATCTGTTTGCTCATATACAAATGTTCTTATTTTCAATCGAAAATATGTATTATTACCTTGCGTATTCAAAAAAATCTTAAACGGGTTTTTAATATTCAATGTTGTGTGTATTAAATTTCATATTAGTGATTAAAATTCATGTTCGTGATATGAATTTAGTTATACAAGTGCAAAAATTTTTATTTCAGATACTCAGTTTGTAAATTTCATTTACCGTAGTACCGTAAATGTATTAAACTTCATATCTTTTTCAACAGTGTAGCAAAGCAGAAGGTAGTGGCGCCCCTACGCGTCTGGCGCCCTGGGCGGTCGCCCTACCGCGCCCTATACTCTAACACGCGCCGGCACTGTACATACATACACATACCATACATATTATACAAACATATACATACATACTGGAACTTTTACAAAAACACGCAACAGAAACACAAATGTTGCTCTTTGGATACACAGCTTTATGTTTCACTGTTTGTTAATATATCATTGACTGGAGACTAGATTAGAGAGGCATATAGTTTAAATCATTATGCAAAATTGTTAGAGCTTAAAATTGATAAAGTTTTTATTATAGAATTTGTGATTGTGTTTATTCTTTACTTATTGTCGTGATCTATTTTTTTCTGATCTTTTGTACATTATAAATGAAATTTTGTTCTTGTTGTGAAAACACACGTCGATCACAAGACGCTAGTTTCCGCAGTATAAAACGCCTGATCAGCAATGTGTTACGAAGCGGAAAATATTATCTTTTGCGTTACAGCTCTACTTCGTGATAATGATTTTCTTATTGGACATTACAGTTACTGCAAACAAAAAATTGCGGAGTCCACATACCAACACTAATGTGCGAATGTGACAGCAAATAATGAAGCAGACTATCGCTATTCGTATCCCCGCATTCGTTCACGTAGCTCGTGTTTACATTATCTAGCTGCGCGCCGATAAATATACGGTCACCAAGAAACTCGCATGCATAATAAAATGAAACGACAGAGAATATATAAACCATTTCAGATTTTGAACAATTGCGTTTTATCACGTATCGCGCTTAATGCAATTTTAATGATTCTCGTTAGGTGTAATTTTTCCGTTTTGATCGCGTATGATTTGGATACGCAGCGCTATTTTTCGAACATCGTTACACACATGAGAAATAGGAAACGCGCGCAACAGTTGGCAAAAATCCGCGACACAGTATCCAGCCCGGTGAACCTTTGTGTTAAGTTCCAAGCAGGCGTGTCGTTTATCTCGCAGCTGTGTTTAAACGCGCGCTTTTACATTCGCCCGGTTTCACGATTCCGAGACGAAGCGATTCTCGCCAGCCATAAGTCACTTTACAACACAAACCCATGTGGATACCTAAATCGCGTCCATTCAAATGTCCAGTAAATGGTCTCCATTCGAGTGTATGCAGCGCAATGCGAAGTTTTCAGAGAGACAATTGGCGATAAAGTCCCTCCCGAGAGAAATCGTCGAGAATTAACTGAGAGAGGGCAACGTGTCGCAATTTCGAAAGTTTATTGCACTGCCACAAAAGATAACGCAACCGTTGCGATGTAAACAATAATTTGGCGAAGTTTGATAAGATTCAGAAGTACAATCTTTTTATTAATATACGATTGTATAAATTTAAAAAATATGTCACGTATATTTTTTATTTAAAAACGATACCTCAGATGCGAGAGAAACATGTTTGAAGTATCATAATCAGTTCCGTGAAAATATCATTATTGTATGATCTGCTGACAGGGAATAAACTTTCAAGGAAAACTATTGACCACTTTAAAAACATTCTTGAATGTTAAGAATACAAAAGCAGCTGATGTAAATTTCGTATTATGCATTCGACGCGTGAATAATCGCGATAAGTAATCGCCATGCGATTTCGATGCAAATGTCCCACGGAACTAAATTAAGATCAACGATAACGAAAATGGCACGCACAATACCAGAATTTGATTTTATTCGAAGGGAACATTTCGGTGCGCGTTTAATATCTCGACATTTCCACGAAGAAAAGATCGATTCTAAACTTTAATCGAAGTCAAACGATTCGTGAAGACGTTAATTAATTTAATTGGCTAAAAGGTGTTATTATTACAAGTTTCATCAATGTGTTATTATTTAAAAGAGATTGCATTTGCACGCATATATGTTTCGAAAAAGCGTGTTTTTATCTCATTCCGGGTCGCACAATCGATTATCTTTTCTCACCTCAAATATCCCGCGGAGTTCAGCGATGCATGCGTTTCGTAAGCGGCAACAGCTGCTAGGCGGTCGTTTCTTTCGAGGGGAATTAAAATGAGATCCAGTTGCCGAAGAAGGGAGCGTCCCTCGCGAAACCCGCTGGCCATGGTACACTTCTTCGGCCATTCGTCCTGCGCTCCTTCTCTCTCTTTGGTACCTTCTCAAGCATTTTTTGTGCACGATATCGTACTTGAAATTGCACTATTCTGCAACGAAAGCCGATAGTTCTCGTCTTTCTTCGCGCGTGACTAATGTTCGACTGCCTTACCCCTTACCCCTCGAGAGGCGTTGCAGAAAATTGGTGTGCTAATTTATAACATCAATTTTATAACGTTGCGAAGCGCAAAATTTATTCCGTAACTGATTCTCACGGAAAGCTGGAGAGCTATGTTTAATAAATTAATAACTTTAATATTTTTATATGGACAACAATTATACGAATATGTATAAAGTCGCATTAAATAAATAATTGTTCTGATTCGAGCCATTTATATTTTAGCTTTGAACTATTTATTTATAGATTAAATGTTTAATGGATAACAAGAAAGAAGATTTAAGAATATTTTTTATATGCGGAAAAGTTTTTCCTTATTTTAACGTAGATTAGCTTTGAAATATTCCGGTATTAAATATTTTAACTACTGAGCTTAGAAGCACGTAAGCATAATTTTTCTCAAGAAAAGTAGAAGCTTTGGTGGCATTTAATAATCAATGTTTGCTGAGAGGATGGAAATACACCGAATGTTACCGCATACGTGGGTAGAGAGTCATTTTTATCAGTCGTTTTCCTTCCTCCGAGCTGCGATTTCCTGAATCCCATTGTGAAATTGATAAACTTATAAATCGCAACGTTACGCTATTCCTTATTATAGTATCCCATTCTGGATACAGATGTATTGAAAATTTATACGACGAGATTCTAAATAAGTTACTCGAATTACATTCGAATTGCATTAATTTCCTCGATAAAACATACAATCATTCAGTTTTCGCAAAATATATTCTTTTCTTTCGCAACAGAAAGACTAGCAATTTTTGACATCTTAATCGACATCTCATAAAACGGTTAATGATAATTAACAGTTAATTGCAACCGTAACAAATTATCTTGCATTTTAACGAGGGAATGAAGAAGTTGTTGAAGCGAAAATATATATTCGGAATACTTAAAGACACTCATCGTAAAGTTTGTGGAGAGGCTCGCACTCATTACGAACCAAGATATGCTTATCGTCTGCGGAATGCAGTTCGAGCCAGCTCGTTATACTTCACCGGTACGAAATCATTTGTCTCAGAACGTCGCGACGTATGCATTAAGATTAACTGTGACGCTGCGTGTTTTGAACCGCCAGTACGAGAGTCGTACAAGAAAAAAAGAACTTTATCGCAGATTCGAAATTCGTCACGTTTTTATGAATGGTGTTTCTCCAAAATCCATTAACGTTCAAAAACGAATGAACGAATGTTGCAATTCTCTTATTACAATTTCACCTAGAGAGAAAGAATCATTAACGCGAAATATATCGTAAAAAATCGCAATCTATTCCAATAATGATATGATATCCAGTGAATATGCGGCAAAATAATGATTTCTCTGCATATATTGGAAGCAAGAAATATTATTCAGACGAAAATTGCTAGTGTTGGTAATAATAAAAAAAGTTTTGTCATTAGCAGCTGTTATTAATAACTAGAAATATAGGGAAAATATCATTAATGCGCATAGCAGACGCGAACGTTGATTAGGAAATACATTGCGATTGTCCGTAAATACAATCTTAATCTAAGATATGTGCTATGATTCCAAGGTAGCGTTGGACACATAATTATCGCTATCAGCGCTATATATTAAAAGCCCTGAGCCATGACCACTTCTCATAATTGCTAGAGTTCAATGTGCCTGCCTGTTTGATACTTATATGTGATAATGACTGACGCCAAGCTCATATTACAGGCCTTACGATCTTGGGCGAATATACCTTTCCTTGAAGAAAAAGATCAAATTTAAAAAGTTTTCATTTATTGACACGAAGGCGAATATTATCGCAGGCATGACACAGTCTCTGTCAGCACTCTTTGAATATCGCAGCTATAGTATTACTATCGTGTTCGAGTGGCGCAAATACTTCAGCGCATTCTGCACTACAATTTTGCATCGCAAGCATATACATCTGTGATTTTACAGTATTGCACAGCAAATATTGGCAGGAATAAGCATCTGTAAGTAACATACGTGAAAGATCGATCCTTTTTAATATATTATTTATCGTCATTTTGTATTCTCTCTGCTTCATCATTCGCGAGAAAAGATATAGAAATACCTTCTTTACTGTACAGAAAGATTCTTTCTTGCACAATAAGCGTTTACCTTTTTTATATATGTAATTTTCAACTATTAGTTTATTTTCTATAGTAATCTTCTATATAATCTTCTATAGTTTATCTTCTATAGTAATCAACTATAGTAATCTTCTTCGAAATATGTGATTTCGCAGTAACTCACCGATGGTAAAGTTCTTTCTACGAATACCATACGATGAATGTGTGGTATTATATCCGTACTCTAAAAATAGAGATGCTTCATCCCCGAAGAGGATATCTGTATTAACGGCCGGAAGTAGAATAAAGTGGTTTCCGTTCTAGGAGCGAATAATGGGGAATAAGGATTCTTGCGTGTGCATCATTATTCTTACGCATCTCTATACGGATAGCAAATAAACCATTTGACATACAATCTGCTGACAATGTTTTTATCCAAACTGCGTAAAAATCATATATAATAAACCTAAAAATTAAAATGTTATTAAAGTAAAAGAATAAGCAACATCAAATTTAATAAATTATTTTTTAAAGCATATCAAATTATTAATCTAATCTTAACACTCTAGTGTTAAGAAGATAGCCCATCTTTGTGAAATGTTAGCCAATTAAAACGTAATATTGCTTAATCCTGATAAGCAAATCGTATCATAAATGCACAGAATGTCATAATCGCACTCGACATATCATTTGCGGGAGGTATTACAGCTGATAGAAGTATTATCAAGCGTTCGATTCGGTACTTGAAAAATACATTACATGGTTAGAATTAGCAAATGAGACGATCACATTTTCATTATGCTCATTCCTTTAATCCTTCTCCCCGCTCTCTTTCTTTCTCAACATCAATATAGGGAAATATATAGGGTAAGAATATTGTAATTTACATTTCGTGATTGTGAACTCGATTCATACGATTGACTTTCATGAATGTAATATAAAATCTTCAAATATTAAATTATATTGATCATTATTCATGAATACTTTACCTATATATAATCTGATTTGAATTTTATTACGCCTTTATTTTATCCTGCCAAACTTGCTTAAGGATGTTCAGGCAGTACAGGTACTTTTTCCCTGCTAAAAGTTAAGTTGCTTATGTACAATCAGTTCAAGAGTTAAATCATTTTTCGCATTTTTGGCAACTTGCATGGCATTCGATAGTGTACGTGTCACTCATAGTCTTCTTATCTGTATTTGAGCGTATGTAAGCGAGTCGAGACAATAAACATATACATAAACATTTACATAAACATTTACATAAACATAAATACAAACATAAACATTAAACATAAACATTATTAAATAAAAAGAACGAGTCTCCTAATTAAGCTAAAAATTGGTATAGACAATTTAGAAATCTACAGAATCCAATTGGTTTTAGCGAGTTTTCATTATTTCAGTCGTAATGTCTGAATATATAATGTCTGAACTTAAAAGAATACAAGTACTTGTTTAAGAAATTATGTCGTTGGAAGAAGCTCTTAATCATAAAATTAACTCGGATGAACAGATTAGAACATTATAGAAACTTAACGCAAATCGTGAGATTTATCCTACCAGAAAACTTTCTCCACATTGTGACTCATTCCAGCATAGCTTCTTTCTTATGTCATACTCCCGCCGGATGACATAAAGCGTATAGACAGTTTTAATTATCGATATTTCGCACGTATATTTTATTGCTTGAGTAAACATTTTCCTTCCAAGTGAATTGCTCGGCCATATGTAACAACTCTTATATATAACAACTTTATTTAAACATCGCTAAGTTCGAACTTTAAGAAAAAAAAGCACTTAATAGTTAATCAATTTGACAAAACAGAAACTTACATCGACATGACGAAAACTATAAAGAAAAATTAAATTCGCAAATATTATTAATTTGTGTATATGATTTTCTCGAAAAAATTGAATGATATTGTATATTAATGTAAAGTTGTAAAAATATAAAATTGTAAAGTTTCAATTATTTAAACGTGTTTTAGAAAATTGCCAAAAAGAGACAATTTCTATCGATAACCGAAGTAGAAAGAAAAATAGAAGATATGAAGAATCTTATAAAAATGTAAATAGAGATTGCAGGAATACTATTAAAGATAGAAATAAATTACAGGAATAAAATCAAGAAAACTAAATATTCTGCGATATTACGATATTCCTTTAGATAGCTTGTTGTATTGATTTCCAATGTAAAAATTGCCGATGGATGAAAACGGATATCCCTAATGCACTCTCTCAACGATTTACTCAAAGATCCGCTCTTCTGTGGCATAAACTCATTTAAAGCGGTTGCATGAATAATTTGGCTACATAATATCGTTGACTGTGAATGGAACTGTGAATAAACTATCGAGAGCACAGGATGACCGAGTTTCGAAGACTTCACTGTGACCTCGGCAAGAACCCCCTCGTTTCGACCTTGCATTCTTCTCAATTAGTGACTATGGGTTCCCATGATTCTTGCGAAAACTCGTACAATCGAAACAGAACCATACTCAAAAATCCCTGTGATAGAAAATTTAGATTTTATTTATATTATATATTTATTATAATTTAACAAATTAATGTAATATGTGTATATTTATATTTAATGTATATTTATATATTTTAATGTGTATCTTATAAAGATATCATATATTATATCACATTATATTTATATTATATCATATTTGAAATGAAAATATATCGAGAATTAAAAAAACGTTAAATAAAAATGATAAAATATATGCACATTTGCTGCCTTGAGTTCTGACCCTCACTCATCTTCTTATTACTCATTCATACACGAAGTGAGAATGCAGTTTCTTATAACGTGCAAAACCTCAGCGAGATCATGTTCACGGGTGAATTTAAAGATGACGTTATTCAGTGTTTCGCCATGATGAATATCCCAATATGTATTCAAGTTCTTAAATGACAGACTGTATGGAAACTTGTGTACACACACTCACACATTCTGACGTATGTCGAGTCAATAATATATCGACGGTTAACTAATCGTGTCAATTTTGCGTGACTTGGTATCAAATTGTAATACCGATTGAATTACATAATTACATACAAATAAGTCAGACCGTATTTTGCGGTAATAGTGTTACGGATATTCCATAATTCATAAATACGATATTAAATGTATCTAACATCGAATGTGCCTGTTGCTTATATGCTGGCAGGATCCATAATGCATTAACGAAGCTTTGTTTTATTTGGAAGTTCTTTACAGGCAAGAAGCAATCAAATGACATTTAGCAATAGATGGATCGTGAAATATATCACGTCTGAAATCTATTCAATCTGGTAATAATTATTAATTGACTGTAATAAAAGAATTCGTGATCAATCATTTTGGAACGTGTAAACTATATTACAACTTATAAGAACTAAAACAGTTCTTTCAAATGTAACCGAATAGCTAACTAACTGTATTTATTAGTGCCTTTTGGTCAACAAAAGAGATACTTGTATTTATTCCTTTTTATTATATTGAGACATATATCTACTATACATAAACCAAGAACGTTTCAGCATATTGCTCAATAGGTTTAAATCAGGATTTTAACAATTTCGACTTAATGATAAACTTCAACCACCTAATTACATGATTTACTCCCAACAAATAATGGAAAGAGATTACGATACAATGTCAGAAAAAATCTAGAAATACCCGATTTCTATTTTAAAGTAAGAGAAAAATGGCCCTCTTTGATAATAGCAAATTGGATTGCGTTTTTTTTTTATCATACTCCAAAACGTGCATGGCTGCGATATTCTTTCAAGCTGACCACTCTCTTCGCGCTTAGAAGTCCTTATACGGCCAAGAGCAACCGGGCAACCTTCACCCACAGCGTACATTTAAAAACTCGAGAAACGCGTATGTGCGGATAAGCCGCGTAAGGATTATGCAATTGATTGGCCTTACAAAGTGGGTCAACGATTTTGCCGGTAATGCGTATACGTGTCGCGTCGATTCACGATAAATTCGATCGATCGTAACAAGCCTGCACCTTTTAAGGATAGCACATACGCGAGCCCTTCCTTTAGAGAGAGAATCATCTTCTGAAAATACGCTTTATTAACACAGAAATCAGTAAGATGCAAGTCTCATATGTTGCAATTAACTGCCGGCATCTTTAAAGGATCAAAAAATAAAAAAATATATATATATATATTATAAATTATAAAATATATATATATTATATATTATAAATAATTTAACATAATAATTTAGCCGGAATGTTTTCCTTGATCGCAGCTAAGACGCTTCGATATTGAGCCGTTTGACTATCAAGCATCTGGTAAGATTACGATCAGCCTAGTCAATAAATAAAACGACTCGACTCATCGTGACATAGTCGAGCAATTCGTTCAATCTGGCCTGTGCTTCATTGACGGCAGCAACCCTCTGACCTAATTCTTACGACCGTGAACGTGCGAGCATGTCATTACGAGCGTCAATGTCGTTGAGCCATATGGCGAAAACGCATGGTAATTTTTTAATTGCGAGCACTTCGCACTCTTGTCGTGCTAACGACGTAGCTAGCGACGTAGAAAAAGGCGAAGCACGCCTATTAAATTCTTTATGTGAAACACTGTAACATCTTTATAAACCTTTCCCCAGTTTATTTTATAAATACTCGATAATATGAAGTTTGTTAAATTAAGCAATTAGACTTCTGAATTTTGTTAAATTGAACGATTAGACTTAGTTAAAATTGAATTGAATATTTATGAAATATGTATAATAAGTATTAAAGACATGCATTTATGTTCACATGTATTTACACGGCAATTTAAATGTTTACGGAAATCACATTGAATATTTAAAATGTCGATGCTCATGCGAATTATCGAATTGACCACTTCTCTAAGGAACTAAATTATGATTAGCGTCGGCGGTTATCAGTGACGACGAGAATAGCATGAGATTTTTAAAAAATTGAAACTGTCGCTTCATGGACTCTAATAATCTATACACAAGCACTTAAATCCCTTACGTACAATCAAGTGAGAGTATTATCTTGATAAATTATATATAATCTATCTTGCTCCCATTTCGTATGAAAAAGTTCTAATCTACGATCGCGATGCAAGCTATAATCTTGATAAATTCCTCTACAAATCTCGTTAATCATAATACCTACCGTCTAGCTGCAACATGATTTCACACCATACAATTTTTCGTAATTCCGGATTGTTTTTCGTAATTGATTGTACGGAATATTTTCACTCTACGAGATTCATACATTTCCCAGTGCAATCTACCAATGAATGCTGTAAATTTTGAAATATTAAAGCGCAACGAGATGAGAAAAAAGCTGTTTTACGAAAAGTTGAAAACTGGCCTTCTTTCATACCTATGTGATCAATTTTGATCAACCTTTTGATAATAACGACGGATTTTGTGCGGTAGAACATAAATTTTCTCTGCAGCTTTAGGATGCATTTAAACTTCGTGACAGCGCACCTTTGTGATGCGACCACGCGGGTGACCCTCGCACAATTTCTAAGGGGGGCCACCACGCCCTTCGTGCTTTAGGGGGCCTGTTCAGAGAACTCGGGACTCAAGATCGTACGGTATGCCGAGGAGGCATCTGTATAGCTTCGTGTCACACCCGTTCTCTATGCTTCTCCTTTTGCCATTCGTCTCGGTATAAGGGCTATGACATCCTCTCTCTTTCTCTCTCATCTCTTGGAACCCGATACGAGATAACCGTTGCTCCTAATCACGTTGTTGAGTCGAATTATTTGTACAACGCTTTCTATGAGATAAAAGTCTTGTCGTAGATTAGACCGTCGGCATTTTAAAAACTACACAGTATTCTTGTTAGCATTTCTAAAATTCTACCTGGATTCTCTTGTTTCTGGCTTGTAATTGCAAACATACAGCTTTCTCCAAAGGTTTTTCTGATACATTGTAGTAAGTCAAACTAATCAGTGCTCGAAAATGAAAAAAAAAATTGTAACATCATATTGGAATCAACAACGTGAGAAAAATTGTTTAAGAAAATTTACTGCGTTTTTTTATCTTTAAATATTGCTCACTGGCTTGATTTACTATAGTATGCAATATATTTATAACACTGATTATTCTTACAAGCTTCAACCTTGATATTGATAAGATAGACAGTTATCCGATGATATCATATATGTACAGAGAATTGTCAATATGCGAACTTAGAATTCGAATTTTGCTCTCCTGTCGAATCTATATTTTATTGCCCCTTCACTATAACGTTAAAACAATTCTATAACAATTCAATAATAACGAGAAAATTATTGTATTAAAATAATCTGTTCCTTTATCAAAGAAATATTTAAAATTCTTATTAAAGATTACAGGTGTGTATCTTATTAATAATCTATAATATCGTCTCTCAGATGTAAACAATGTCATAAAAATTTTTTAGCGATGATGAAATATTTAATTACGTAAAGTTAAGTGGTGTCTCATACAAGACGATGTTATTGTCGCTTCGCACCGTGTAGGAAAAAGCACGCTATCCAAAGTGTCACACGCCTTTCGCGCGTGTACTAAAAGCCCTGGCTTGTCACTCTCTTTTCACGTTAATGAAATTATCGTGCGCTTACTTAATGCCTAAATATAGAAGCGATCGCGTTCCACATTGTGGTCATATCGCGACGGGTACTCTTTAAAAGAAAGCGCTCCGATAATCGTCGAGGAATGTGCAACTATGCGGGACGCATACAAAAGTAAACGACCGCGGTATAGACTTTAACCGAATCGTATATATAGCGATTTTCTTTTTTGTGAAATTAAAGCCTTAAAATTGCATTAAATAAAGCTTCTTATTTTCAGTAATTTTAGAAATTAATACAGGCTGGAGCCAAAAGATATTCAGCTTCATGCTGTAACATATTTATATTTTTTAAACGATATAAAGCATTTTTAAGTATTAAATATAATAAGGAGGATTCTTTCAAAATAAGTTGATATTATATAGAATACAATTATATGGGACTTGAATTTGTTAGATGTATTAGATACTCAACTTTTGCAGTATTCTTATTTGCTTCTTCGAAAAGCTATCGGTGAAACTGTGGAAATCGTTAAATGATTTAACATGTACGTATAAGGAAGTTTCGAACGAGCACGTTGAATGCCAATTAATTCCCTGGCAGTCTGGGTGGACATCTCAGGTGAAAGTAAACGAGCATGAGGATACCCTGCACGAGATTCGTGTCACGGCATTGTTCACGGCATTTGCCGACTTTGTGATCTGTATACGGCGTTCGATGCACCGCAACAGAATCTATTAATGACTATATACATGGCTATAAAACGATAAATTATAAGATACATACATCGATATTTTTTTTGTAAAAAAGATTTTAAAATAAATTTAAACGAGAGCAGTAAAAACGCATGCAATTCGTAAGTCTAGCTGTCGCTAATCATTTTTCGCAGGATACTAGTAGCCATTTATGTGAAGTTATACATGTTATATAATTTTAACAATGCAATGATATCTGTCAAGAAAACACTTGAAATGTGTCCCTTTGTATAGGATACATCAGGACTTACGTGTTCATCTATGCTCTTTATGGGCGACAGTGTTTTCAGAGGAAACACACCGCAGAAATAGTTTTGGGCTGGCATCGAATCGCTTCACAGTGACGCACCGAAAATCTGAAACTGCATCCGCTATAAAAACACTTTCACGCGGATACCAGCCGCCAAGGGGGCCGGACAGTATATTATTATAATTAAACGTGTATGAAACGCGCCCACCATGATGCAGCGCGCAAGATATCCTGCACACTATTAATTCGACGTTTACCTCATCCTAAAATTGTCAAAACAGCTAATAAACTGTGAATTATAAATAATTGCACACGACGGTTATCCAAGGATTAAACTTTGAAAATAAATAAATTTTTTTTTATTTAATTGCGAGTGGAGAGATTTTATCTTTTTTAAACAAAATCTGAAATAAGGATGTTAAAAATTCAGATTCAACAAAGAGGGGTGCAAATTTTTTCCTAAGCAAAAATTGACCGAGAACTTATAGATGAAAGAAAATACGCCGACGTGATAGAACACCCTTTATGTGACTGGGCCCCTCGAAGTACATCACGACCCGAGGCACCGTATCTAACGGAATATGCATACTGCAGGAAGATGAATGCCGACGGTCCATGCTTGGAAACCTCTCCTTTTTAGGCGATCTTGCATATAAGCGGATAATCGCCCGCCTGGATAGAAATACGTAATTGCTGAGCCTCCCTTTTTCATATGAAGAAGTATTCCTATATCAATTAAAATTTAATAACGGCAAATAATAAAATTTCATAATAGCAAATCTATCTTTCGATACATAAAAAGTTCTATAATTAAAGAAATTATGTTATTTAAAATTCGATTAAATACATGACGCGAATGGTCTTTATCTTTTTGTAATATGGAAATTATTGTGCTTCTAATAATAAAAATGAAAATTCTCTTATGAAAAAATTGCGCATCTTCGTTCATTATTTTTTGCATTCTAAATAAAATGATATATTTACGGGAAAAGATCGGAAACAACGAACTGATGCTGCAACAAAGGGATTAGGTCAGTGACTCCAGTAATACTTTAGTCGCAGTCCCTACAGGATGCATTACTTGGTACACTGGAACATCGCATAATTCATAACCGGCTCTCCGCATAATACTGCCACCCCGCGACCAAGAATTCGAAAGCACAATAGCACCTCCTCTATCGCGCTTTCACTTTTAAGAGGATAACACACAAATTCCTTTGTGTTACAGATCAATAGCAAATACAGCGAGGAACTCGCGCAGGAATGTCTGGAATGGATCAAGACGATCACCGGCGAAAACATAAACACCAGTGGGGACATGGACAACTTCTACGAGATCCTGAAAGACGGCGTCTTGCTTTGCAGGTACCTAAAAAACTTGGAAAACTGAAGAAACGTCGGCTTAAGGAACCGTCGAAAATACTGCGAGATAAAAACCTTTCCGTTAATCACCTTTGGTTTTTCTGTCAGGCTGGTGAATGATATTAAGGAGGGTTCGGTGAAGAAAATTAACAAGACGACGCTGGCCTTCAAGTGTATGGAGAATATAAACGCCTTCCTGGAGGCTGCGAAATCATTAGGTGTTCCGCCGCAAGAGACCTTCCAGACCGTAGACCTCTGGGAAAGACAGAATCTAAATTCCGTTGTTATTTGCTTACAATCTCTTGGAAGGAAGGTACGGTTCCATTCCGCAAACGCGAATATACCGGGTGGCTGAAATTTCGACGTACATCACTTCTTCATTAGCCTGCTTTTTTCTAGTGCTGCTGGAATATCAAATATTTTTGTGTTATAAATGAAATGAAAATGAAAATCTTACGAATTAGATCTTATCTTAATATGTCAAAAATTTATATTAAATTCAGTTCGTTAGCAGGAAACCTTATTTAATTTGCATTTAAAACCGTAAAAGTATTTAAAAATTCATAAGAATAGCGTACAAATTTTCATTAGAGAGAAAATCAACTAATATATACCAACCCAGTCAGCCAAGTTTGTCGAAAACAAATTTAGTCAAATGCTTGCTACAAATTTTATCGACAAAAAGATACCAAATTTGATGCAAATTCTATTATATTTAATGATGTCACCAAATTGGTGGCAAATATATATAACAAAATCTGCTGAGAACAAATTGTCGGCAAAAACCAAAGCTTGCTAACAATTTGAAAGCAAATTGACGGCAATTGCCAGCATTGATGGCATTGTCAGCAAGCTTTGCTCGGTTTTTGCCAACAATTTGCTCTCACATTATGTCAGCAAACTTTGTCGGCAAAACACAAGCTTAATGCGGACACAGTTGATGCCAATTTGCTGAACATTTTTTATCAAATTGCTAGCAATTCGTAGACAAATTGCTAACATTTTGCTGTCTGTGTACATGTCAAATCAACATATAATCTTATTTAAGAAAGCAAGTATCAATTTTTTCGTACTACACATTTCAATCATTCTCAATCTCAGAAGCAAAACACAGAAAGATCTCAATTTCCTAATGAAATATTCATTATCTTCCATTGTGTAAGATGTTTACATCTCTACAAATGAATTCGTTATCAGTATATTTACATATTAGTATCGTTCTTTGCTCTTATCGTGCGTTTTTAACTTTAAGACGCACTTTGCCTCTTAATTCACGTCTCGAAAATTCCGATTTAGGCTGCGGTCCACTTGACGCTACGAATGCTTCGAAGCGTTCGAATGACCTATCAGAAAAAAGAATTTTACAAATTGACCAATCAAAGAATGCTTCAAAGCATTTGTAGCATCAAGTGGACCGTAGCCTTAGTTATTCCATAAGATTTATTTTTACAGGCGGGTAATTACGGCAAACCGAGCATCGGTCCTAAAGAAGCGGATAAGAATGTACGCAATTTCACGGAGGAACAACTGAGGGCCGGACAGGGCGTGATAAGTTTACAATACGGCAGTAATAAAGGTGCTAATCAAAGCGGCATCAATTTTGGAAACACCAGACACATGTAAACATCTGCCTCCGCATTCGCGCCAAAAGGCAAAACCGCTCTGTTCTCATCACTCTTCTGACTTTATTCCCGCAACAAGTACTCCTTTAGACATAGCGTATCGCATAATAGATGTTAACGAGGTCCAAAATGAAATATATTAAACGGTGTGTAAGATATCTTCACCGCAACAGAAAATAAGAAACAGATATAATATTCTTCAAGTAAAACAAAGTGATACACAAGGTACAACTTAAGAAAAAAAAAGCGACTTAATCCTTGAACGCATAACGGGGATTTTTCAGATCATATATAGCGTTTGCTCTTTTTTATTGCAATCGCAATATTGCAATCAAAGATTGTACCTTTTCCTTCTTTTAGGTAATTTTTAGGAAAAACTTAAGCTATGTTTTGACAATCAATCTACTCAATCTAAAATTTATCAAATTAATTTTCTCTTATTTGAGTTTTTGCAAATTTTTATTAGGCCATGCATTCAAGGGTTAAACCGTACTTACGTTTTGTATTGATACAAACTATTTAATTTAATTTTTCATTATCGCTTTTACTTCAAATCGCGTAATGATTCAGAATCGATATATATTATACTTACGCGAGTATGTTGAAGCGAGTATTCCGAGAAGTACATAATATTTTATATTCCATTTCTTGATTATGTGACAATTCAATCAAAGTGAATCTTTTTTACGTATAATACACATACGTTACCAGTATGTACCAATAGTTATTGTATTTCACGATTTACAATGCGACTGTGTAGCTCTCAGGATAGAAAATACACAAACATTCTTACACAATACAAAGGAACAAAGAATATCGTACGTTAGCATTAGCTCGGACAACCACTATAATTGTTGAATGTTTCAAAGTATATTGTACAACGAAAGGAGTTATCGGCTGCGCCATTGTCATTGCAATTGAATATTTCAAGTTACAATGTAATCAAATTCTACAAATTTGTGTTGCACGAGAGATAATTATATATAATTATATATATTAAGTATTTTGTACAAATATATATTGATGATTAGAAAAATAATTTTTCATAATATGCTGATATGAGTTTATAAATACATCAATAAGTGATTTTTATATTAAATGTTACTTATGATGAAGTACAATTGTATGTTATATTTTTAATTTTCTTCTACCCTGTAAATTGGACCAACTAATCTTTTTTTTCGGAATATTTAATATGCCCAGCTTTTCGAAAATATTTTATTTCAAATCCCATATATAATGTGTGATATACTACAATAAAAGAAATACAACATCTATATATTTAATTTATTTATTGAAAGGATAATAATCCAATCCAGTGTTATATTTAAATTCGTATTTATTCCTCCGCTGCTTCTTTGCTATTTCCATGAGTTTCTGAACGCTAGGCCTATATAAATAAGAAATAGGATATTGATTGCAAATCATTATAGGTTACATTATAAATAATGTAAAACAGAATTATCAATCATACCTGTAAGGTGGTGGTAACATCTCTTCATGAAACGTACATTCGATATTAGATGGTTTATTTTGTTTGTATATTTGTAATTTAACGACATCCATATCTCTATCGCACTTATCTAAGATTTTGTCTATTTCTTTTGGCGGTGCATCAAAATATATAAAAAAATGACTGGAAATATAAAGAGAGAAATATATAAGAAATACAAAGTGAAGTGTAAAATATGCACACACATATATATATATATATATATATATATATATTTCACTTCATTTAAGTATATAATGAAGAGATGATTTGTCAATTGCATCCGGTTTGCTCCAATTTAAGACAGAGCCAGCGTAATTACACAACTTAATATTATAAGTACAATCTTACTTTGCTTCATGATAAACGTGTCCATGTGAGCTAGTTTTGCACGGAAGTGGCTTCACCCCACAATTTTCAATTTTTCTGATAAAACCACCGGTATTAAATATCGTTTCGGCTGTTCTCTTTAAGGTTGCTACCAGTTCCGGCTGCAAGCACATATAAAATTCTCACTGATTATTTTACAACAGATAAAGATCCGATATTATTTATAGAGGGTAAGAAATTATATCACGCATACAATTATCATAACGCTTTATTATATTGTTTCTGAGATGAAAAAAGAAACATAACCTATATTTAGCACGATACCTTTTTCATGATACGTAGCAACAATGGCATTTCATATGTAGGCATACTTGTATTTTTTTGCCACTGTAAGTAAACAATAAACTTTAATAACAATATAACGTCACTATTTTAACAAATCGAGTTTCTCTTCTCCGTTGGAGAAAATCACAGACTACATTAATCTACATAGATTACGGAAGTGTCGGAAGTTTGAGCGAAAAATTGATGCGAATTGATGGTGGGGATGGCTGACATATTTCGGAAAAGTAAATATGCTGCGTCTATCTACGACATATAGCATTAGGTGCCGCGATATATTTAATAAAATTTCTATTATTCATTTAATTAAAATAGAAAAATTATGTTTTAAGCATAGATTTATATAAAATGCACATTTTTATGTGCCAATATGTAACAATATTTATATAACAATAATAAAAAACAGACATATACAGCGGGTGTTGAAAAAAAAGGGTAAAATATTTTAAGGGGATTTAGTATGCCCAAAAACAAGTCGAAAAGTCTTAATAAACATGGGTCCGCAAATGAGCCGTTTTTTGAGATATTTTTATTTTTGATATTTTTATTTTTATTCTTTTTATATTTTTATTTTTTATTATTTTTATAATTTTTATTTTATGCTAT
>NJRP01000031.1:524653-552291 GCA_003063835.1 Aphaenogaster floridana
TTAATACAATAAAATAATATTTATGGATGCGTTTCTGTTGACCCAAGGAGAAATGGCAATTAATCTGATCGATGTCGGATCGACATCGATTAGACGTTATCGACGTCTGATCGATGTCGATCCGACATCGATCAGATTGCCATTTAATCTTTTTAATTAAAGTTGGAATGTCATGTTGGATTAAATTGATAATCAATTTTATAATACCAATGATACCAATAAAGATCTTAACAACCTGTAAAGAACTTATTACGAAAAATATTAATAAGTATATCTTGTAATTAACGTGGCGTTGCCAATCAATTTCGCCACCGTTGGTCCATTTATCTTTCATGTCCACACGATCGCCAAGCAGATCCTCGCCAATCACGTATGGTCACGCGCTCTCTTTACCCCTTCCCCTTTTCACGCGCATGCATCCGAGCGCGCTCGCGTCTTTCGATCGATGTTGACGTGGGCCGTGTTTATGTCCCGCGTTGTTTTTGTCTCCCGCGCAAAAACGCAGAACGGTTCCCTCGAGGGAGGTTAAGAAGGAACGGAGCATCCCCGTCCTCCGAGCCGATCGTCTATTCGTGTTGTCGTTGCGCCTCGGATGAGCGCGAGCGCGTAATTATGGCAACGATAGAGGTCACATTCCCGTCGGACGGGCCGCCCGGGAAAATCCTGAAATGGAGGGTGCGCCCGGACACGATGGTCGCGGCGGGCAGAATATTGCTGCTGTACCAGAACGCGACGCTGGACGCCGACGACGACGCCAAGGAGTCCGAGAGGAAGCTGCGGGCCACGAATTTCGGCCGCGTCAAGCGGCTCCTGACCAAGGAGGGTGACGTCATTCAGCCTGGGTATGCATCCCTCCCGCAATCTTTGTTTAATAGTTACACGGGATTTTATAGCATCGTCACGCTCCAAAATCTGCAGAATTGTCAACTTTAAGCATCTTCAAGGGCGATACGCATATCTTTTTTTGTTACCTTGCGTTAGACATCGACTTTTTAAAGATTCAAAAATCTTCTTCAATTTGGCATGGTGCATCCGTAGTGCAAACTGATAGATCATTAATCCTTAAGCGAAATGATAGAGCGTCTTCCTCCTCTACTCTGTTTCTAAAAGTAGAAAGAAAGATGAAAATAATTTGTTTCTTTTAAAATAAAAATGTTTAATTTTTAATACTATGATATTTTAAAAATAGGGATTTCATATAATAATTACGTTATACTCTCCAAATGAAACAGTTTTATTGTGATCCTGTGATTTACTCAAAACATATTTGAATTTTGTGATATCTGCATAGTCGGTTAGTGTTCCAGGCAAGTGATAGCTCTACTGGAAGGATGTACACATCCCACTGTGATGATAGACTTATGCGCAGAATGTGGGGCTGATCTGAGAGTACAAGAAACCAGCAAAGATGGAAACACAGCTGGAGTATCTCAAGCCAGTGTGCCTATGGTACACAGTATACCAGAACTGAAAGTATGTCCAGAATTAGCAGAGAAAATTGGAAAAGAAGATGAGCAACGTCTTTTAATGGATCGGAAATTAGTGCTGCTTGTGGATCTCGATCAAACAATCGTTCATACCACGAACGATAATATTCCGCCTAATTTAAAAGTACGTGGACATTTTATTATGCTGACAGTTCTCTTTATAGTAAAAACTATCGATATAGAATTTGTGAGCATTATTGCAAAATCTAATGTTGTGTTTCTTTTCAAAGGACGTTTTCCATTTTCAATTATATGGGCCAAACTCGCCGTGGTATCACACCAGATTAAGACCGAACACCCGGCATTTTCTCTCGGAAATGAGCCGTTTGTACGAATTACATATTTGCACTTTTGGAGCAAGGATTTATGCACATACTGTTGCGTCATTGCTAGATAAGGATGGAGTTCTGTTCTCTCACAGGATACTTTCGAGAGACGAATGTTTTGATCCAGCATCCAAAACCGCAAATCTCAAGTATTTATAAATTACTATCTCAAATTTTACGTAATATAGAGGTAAATATTTAGAGATTAATTCTGTATTACATTATTTATTGCAGAGCTTTATTTCCATGCGGCGATGACTTAGTATGTATCATAGACGATAGGGAAGATGTGTGGCAAGGATGTGGAAATTTAGTTCAGGTCAAACCCTATCATTTTTTCCGTCACACCGGCGATATTAATGCACCACCAGGTTTAGAAAAGGCTGATGCATCGCGTTCACCGGAGCCGACGAATGCAAATGAGTCCTGTACAAATGATTCACAAAATAAGGATAGCAAAACTGACGCATCTGAATCATTAAATGAAGCCAAACCGTTATCGTCAGATAATCCCTCCGTGAAAGAAATAAATCATGAAGATGAGAAAGATGAAAAAATCGAGAACGAGACAAAAGAAACAAAGAATGGGAAAGACGAAGATATCAAAGTGAATGTTGAGGATGCAGAAGTGAATGAAGAGGATGCAGAATCCAATGTTCAGTCTGATACTGCAAAAGAAAACAATAAAATGGATAAGGAAATAACGGAAGTTGCATCATCTGTGGAAACAGACAAAGACAGTAAGCAAGCGGCACCAAAGCAGGAGAGTGATATAATAGATGAAGATGATGATGATTATCTACTATACTTGGAAGATATTCTTCGGAGAATTCATACCGAGTTTTATGCTACACTGGACCAAGAGAATACTCGAAAATCTTTGCGGGATATAATCCCGCGGGTGCGCTCTCAAGTTCTGAAAGGATTATGCTTAACTTTCAGTGGCTTGATACCCACTCATCAAAAGCTAAACCAAAGCCGCGCATATAAAGTCGCGAGAGCGTTCGGAGCGGAAATAACTCAAGTAACGAATTTGTATTTATTATTTCTATGATGTTTTATCGTATTGCTATAAATAACAACAGAATTTTGCCAGGATTTAACAGAGAAAACTACGCATTTGGTTGCTATTAGAAAGGGTACGGCGAAAGCAAATGCAGCTAGAAAAGACGCAAACATAAGAATCGTAAATTCGGATTGGCTGTGGACGTGTGCGGAACGCTGGGAGCATGTAGACGAACGTCTGTTTCCTCTCACGTCACAGGTATAAATGTTACATTTGTGATATAAATATATTACGTTATTTAAGCAATTACTTTTACGATAATTGTTTGAAGCATATATTGTCTCAGCATTAATAATAAACATGAAGTATCGTAGGCACGCGGATCAAGAGTACCACCACCACACTGTAGTAGTCCGGAACGCGTCGAAGACGTAGAAAGCGATAGTACAAACTCCTTCGCAAACTCCATTAATCCATTAATGTCGTTCACTCAAGAAGAGATCGAATTTATGGATAAGGAAGTAGATGAAGACATGGAAGAACTAGATATGGTTTTTGGAGACGAGGAAGATGCGGATGATGTGGAAGAATGTGGTACGAGGATACGTCGTCTAAGTTCCGAAGATTCTGAAGATTCTGTGAATGGTAAAGCATATTTTAGGCGATCTGTAAAGCGGTGTCTACAATGAGATTTTAAGTCGTAAGATTTAACATATCGACCAATCACAATCAAAATTGCGGTCTTACTTTTAGAATGCTCAACTGTGATTGGTCGATATGTTAAGTCTTACGACTTAAAATCTCATTGTAGACACCGCTTGATACACAACAGGATTCGAATACGATTATGTGTGTAATTTTATATACTATGTAATACAGGAAACATTTAAAGGATACATATATACATGCATATTAGAACATTTAAAATTGTCATTTTATCGTGTTAAAGTGTCCTAGGTGAGCCAAAGTTTCCAAAAAATTGATTTCATTACAATTATAATTTTTATGGAAAGAAGTTGTAAGTTTCTGGAGGATCCATCCTGGAGGACCAAACTTATTTTTAAAATTTACTTGGTTGGAAATTTCTATCCTCTAAGGGGTGACACAATACGATTTGTTTATTATCATGGGATTAAATTTGATATTTCGCAGATTTTGTTTCTATCAGAATTGAATTTTTTTCACTTGTTCAAAAACTCAAGTGTCATATAGGGGGAGGAGGGGGGTATCAAATCCAGATTTCTGTTTGACAAGTGGCTGCTCTTGAGCTATCCAACATCTATCCTTGATTTTTTTCATGAATTATAGGTTATATAAAATATATTTCAATTTACTAAAAAGTATAATTTGTAGTTGTAAAATTTTATAGTTATAAGATTAAATAAAAAGTTTATGTTATGTTACAGATATAGATGAAGTGGGTCTTTCAAAAAGAAAAAAGAGAAAGGTATACAATGGCAACTCTGATAAAGGTTCTTCCAAGGATAAAGATGACAATTATGACAGTGATGACGATGACAATAACGATAGTGACGACGATGACGTTGTTGCACGTTTCAGAAGAGGAGAAGAATTACCTGATGATTTAGATCTAGGCGATAACTCACAGGACTCTGTGGACGATCTCGAAGAAGATAATGAAGATGACAGAGAATGGAATGCGTTGGGTGCTGCACTTGAAAGAGAGTTCCTTTCTGAGTGACATGTGTTTGAATATTAGTATTTGACTATTGGATGATTCACTCAGGATGTTTTGCGTTATTCATAAATTTCAAGTTCGATAGCCGAAACAGGGTTATTGATAAAAAACGTTACATTATTTGTGTACTCTGATAAAACCAGAGTATAAAAATATTACTGATTTGAAAAGAGTAGATTGAAATAACTAATCTATGACATAAGAACGTATAAAAATGAAAAAGATTTTCTCTGTATATCGAACAATAGTTCTATATTAAATTTTCAAATTTTGCACACATATTTAAGCGTATGATCAGTCGTTAGCCTTACATAAGAGATAAAAATAATAAGTAATTATTCTTCAAGAGTAATTTGTGGATAGTATCATAGCACTGTGAATAACACTTATACCATTGATTGAACATATTTATGAGATATTTTCTCATGCAAGAGAATATATCGAAAACCGATTTTATCTTTATGTATATATATAAATATAATACTAGAGAATGTGTGAGAAATTTATTTTCTAATATTTTTAGAGCTATTGCATTAATGTTGATGATCATAAATAAGCTTTTGTATTGAAATCCCAGAATGTATCAGAAAATTTGAAAATAAAAACTTATAGTACATACGATTTGCAATATACTAATTAATATACTAATATTTGCAATATATTAATGTCTATCCCGTATTTATAATTTATTAATTCTTAAGTTTTTCCGAATACAATAGTGTTTAGTTTACTGATGAAACACTGTCTGATTGTGGATTATTAGGATCTTCATAGTATTTTAGATACATCTTCTTATGAGTGAAGTCTCGTACATTTTCCAGTCTTCCTCTTCGAGGTGCTTCTGAGTAATCAAAAGCCGAGTCCAGTTTGCCATATAATTTGACCTCTTCCTCTATATCTTCCCTAATTTTACAAAGAAATGAAGATTTAAATATGTTCACACATGTTATAAATGTTTCTAGATAGTCTCGTGAATTTTCAGTGGTATACATACCTATATCTACTTGCGACAACTTCCTTTCCTGTGACTGGATCTACTACATCCCCTAGAGGATATATCACCTCGACTACCTACAGAGATTTTAATTCAGTAAAAATACAAAACATCAAATTTCATTTATTCAAATTTAATCTTTCTCTCGTAACATCATCACGATAGCAGTAATTAAACATTGCTAGATAGAACAAGGCATACCTCGTGCGTGATTAAGCGCGTCAATTTCTCTGGTAAAATCTTTATCAAAATCACGTCGCCGGTTTTGCACAGTTTATTTGGATCATGGGCATAAACAAAATCGTTCTCTTTGAAGTACTGTTGAGCAACAGGAGGAGATATAACCTCAATTACGAATCTATCCGAGTAAATATTATTACATGATATATGCACATGTATATACTAACCATGTGAATGGAATTGTTGAATTGCATTCGCGGTACTCTCACTTTGGCGGCGTTCTGTTTTGACGAAGGCATGCACGTTCCCAGAAAGTACCGCAACGCGGTCTTACTCGCTTCCTTCGCGGCCATCTTTAAATGAACTCTTTGCAATCTGATCACCCATGCAGAGCATATACTTATGTATTATGAATCTATTCGGAAACAAGGTTGGGCTAAGTGATGTTTTATACTGTATAATACTGTATAATACCATGTATAATACCATGTGTAATGCATGGTATTATACCATGTATAATACCATGTGTAATGCACGGTATTATACCATGTATAATACTTTATACATGGTTATGTTTATTACTGTATAATACTTTATAATACCATGTATAATACCATGTATAATAAAATGTATAATGCTCACGTATAATACGTGCCCAATCCTGTTCGGAAACAATTCCGTTCGGAATAATTCCGAAAAATAAAGGACAAGGATAAAGAAACGACAAGGACAAATGTAGGATAAGTGATGAAATGCTGACGTTTACTATCATTCCGAACGGAATCGTTTCTGAATAAAATTAATTCATATAAAAATATATGTGCCCACTTATGGATAACTTCAACCAAACTCCGATTAACTTATCAAGTAATGCCTGCGTTACAAGTATAAAACTATTAATTTTATGCTGACACATAGAAAGAAAAATTCAAGAACGTCGAATGCAATTAGAAATTTAAACAAAAACTGTTAACACTTTTGCCGGTTAATTAACCGTCGGTTAATTAGAGTTTAGTCGGAAGAGCCCCGATGGAGATTATACAGCACGTTATTACATGCAGCTGTTTATTAGCTACGCTTTCTACAATAATTGTCATTATTTTTTTCTCTTCTATGTGCACAAACATATATTTGCCTTTGTTTCGAATGCAAATAATATAAAAGAGTGCAGATAAAGAGAAGAGAACTCTCATCTAATGCACACACGCAATGGAAGATATTTTAACGGATTAGAGAAATTAAAAACTGGAAAGGGAAAGAGAGAAAAAGAGAGATAATCCAATGTTTGCGAGATTACATTTTTTTCTGGAGAAAGATCTGAAAATGCTATACAATATATCTTCTGAAGTTTTTATTTTTGTCACTAACAGTTCCTTTTTTCACGTATCGTGACTTTTTAGTTGCGTTTTTACACGCTTGACAATACATGTAAAATAATACATCGAGATATTTATGAAAAAATTCCCTTTTTGTTCTTTTATTGATACTTCTATGAAAAAGATTGGTAACAAATTTTTTATTGATATCCGAAGAGAATCGCACTAGGAATAGTGGTGATATTGCGGTCAAAGTGGTGCATGCAGTATTTATAGAAATGTATCGATGGTACATTGCAACACAGATGTTATCAACGAAAAAATAGTTTTTGTATAAAATCTTCAGAGACATCATATGATAAAAACATGATGAAAATCCGATATCATTTATATTAACTTCTTCATAAACATATATTCAGTGCTGTCTTTAATAAATTTAACTTATCGTTGTTACATTAATTTTAATGAACGTTAATTAAAATTATACTTGCCGGATTCTCTCTCTTTTTTGGTTTTAGTATATATAATATAAGCAGTAAATTTATCTAATTGATTGATCAAGTTACGGATGTAGTCAAGTACAAGCTTGTAAGTACTAAGTAGACTCACTTACAGACTATACAACGGTACCCATGAAGCTAAGGAGTTCCGAGATAATAATTAATATCCAATTACTAGCAGAGTAACTTTAGTTTTCCACGATAGTGAGCTTAATTAAGCGCTTCCTTCGTCAATAATATAGTGGGTATTATACGCACGTGTATACATGTTCATAAAACATATGAGATGAAATGCATTTATTAGATCGCATTTCGCAACGTTTTCGGTTTCTATAGATATATCAATTAAAATTTCAAAGGATTTGTGAAGACGGAACGATTTTTCTCGGTAAAGTATTATTGTAATCGCCGTTTCGCGATTCGTATCTATATCTATTTTGAGAACCACTGTGCATCTGTGCATTATCCGCGACACATCACATGGCTGAAGCTGCGTGAACGTACCATGAAGTTTCCTCTAGGTTCCCGTCGAAGGTAAATTACATTTAACCCTTCGATTGCTGCACGTTACGTGCATAAGCTACTGAAGCGAACAGATCCATACGCTGTCTTCTGTTCGGTAGACTTGCAACGTGATGCACTAACGCGGTTAGGAAATTATGCGATTATGTAACAGAACTTGCGTGTTCGCCCTTGTGTGATCGACCTTCGATTTACAATGACACTTGTGCAATTATTAGATCTTTAATTCTTTCAAATTGCTTAAGGTTTCTTAAAATAAACTACGTAAAATTTTTAAGAGAAGAGAAAATATCGCACTTTGTAGAATTAAAAAAGTGAAGAAAATACGATTTTATTGGCAATAGTGATTCATCAAAGGTTTATATGCATTATTATGCATTGCTAGAAATTATGGATATAGTATATAATTATGTTCATAATTTCTATGTAGAAATTAATATGCAGTTTAACAGACTATTGAGAAGATGACTTGAAAAAATTATAATTTGGATGACATTTCCTTGATACTATCTAAAATCGTATTTTAATCACACATTTTAATCACATTTTTCAATTTTTAATGTAGGAACAAAACATCAAAGTTTTGTATTAAATACAAAATATAATAAATTCTTCGAATTGACAAATGTTTGAATAAAAAATTTCTTTAAGTCTTTTTTTAATAGATACCTGGATCTCAAGATCTTAGTTTATATGTAGATTTAAAACTATTCTTATCAATACATTGAAGATAGTGTACAAGCTATTATGTAGCACATAAAATACAGAAGAAAATTATAATTATTTTGAAAAACATTATATAGTATTAATATTGCATATATTTAATTATTATTATTTATTAATATCATACGTAATATTAATATATAAATACAATATTATTTATTAATATTATATTTAATTGTAACTTTTTACGCGTAATGTTAATTATAAAAGCACTAAAGAAATTAATATCCTGTACTTCATAAGAAGATTTGTAAAAACATGACATAATGTAACCGTAAGAAAACTAATTTTACTTATTATTATGCGAAAAAGATGATAAAAATGAGAGAGAGCATAGGATTACAATTGTCAGTTTGCAATCAGACCGTAACGTTGTGCAGCTTAAAAAATGTAATAGGACGAATATTTCGCAGGAGAACTTCACGAACTGATACAGGAAAGGGCAAAGATTGTGGAAAACGTAGCATATCAATCTTTGTACATCAAAGACCGGATATTCTGAAATATATTGCTCTTATCTTCCGTATGCGCGCGCGCTTCCTTTCGTTGTTAATACACACGCACACCAAGGAATCGTTCGCATCTACGAACCGTATTGTTACTATCGAATGCAAAGGAGCGAGGGAATTCACGGATGATCGCTCCGTGAATCGGTTGGCGACCGAGCCGTCAGTCATCCAGGAAATTCCATTGTCGATGGAAAAATCGGGACTACGGTCGTACAACTCGGTCGTTGCCTCCATTATTACGACCTCGCGCTCCCGATTCTGCGGATTCGTTCGGTTTCCGGAAGCGAGACGGGACGAAACAACGCGAGTTGTACGAAAATACGATCGCACGAAATTGGTGCGTTGAGCAAGCGTTTCGATCGCGCATAAACGGCAACTTGAGCATTTGAGAGCGGTAAGAAAGATATATATTAATTCGCGTATTTGTATTTATAAAGTCTCTCTTTACATTTATGAAGTCATTCTCACTTTCGTTCGCTCTGTATGCAAGATATGCTGCTGTAATATCTTTGCGCCTCGAATTCTTTATGCAATAATATGACTGTCTGTGTAAGCTTCAAAGTTGAATTTCAAGATTTATATGACTGCTGAAACGTCGATAGCGTTGATTTGTCAATCATCCACGCGATGCGAACTGCATTTATAAAACATGATCACATGTATGACAATGGATAGATCTTGCGACATTATCCTCTCTTCCGTTCTTCGATTAAATCGTGTCTCGACATTCGCAGTTTGTTTCGAGGTTGCGTCTGCATTATTCTGTTCTCAAAAGCAGCGTGTCGGAATTTCCATATAAATATGGCCTCGCGATTGCTGTCGCGCCTCGGCGGTCACAGCTCAACGATCTTGCACAAATGAACGCATAAATTAAACTCCTCATCCTGATGCACAGAACCCCCGCACGCAAAGAGCGTCAGATTGTTGACGATATTTGTTGCTTCTGAAATTTTACATACGGCTAAATAAAACCGCGATGTCACATCGGAAAATTTGACAAAGTTTCTCAAATTTGCGAATACAATACAAATATGTGGAAGGATCTTCTGATGCTATTTGTAATGTGATTATAATATTGATAGAAAGAGAGAGTTGCATTGATAGTGACAGATATAATAGCAATGCGATTTTATATGTGGCTGTAGGATATAATTTACGTAATCATGTTATGAGTTAATAGTTAAATAATAATAACTAATAAAATATTAACACTAACTAGTAATAATAACTAAGAAAGTAATGTTAACAGCGTGCCTACGAGATATCGAGTGCCTCATAAAGCGATTAATAATGCATTATATATTCCTATTTATCTGCGTTTGAAATACATTTGATATTTATGGAATATGTATTATTATATTATAAGTAGAAATGTATTAGTGGCAGATAACAGTTAACACACATCGGCACGCAATTTGCGAGAAAAGAAGCCGCTTAGTGTGTTTGTATTTGGTATTTCGCGGCTGATCGACGCGATCCCGTGCGACAAGCTGATTTTCTCCGCTCTCAGGCGCGGCGAAACGTGCGGATCGTTTGCGATTTTTCACGCGTACTGATTCGTAGATAAACAGAATGTAAGGGGTATTTCCGTAAAGCACAGCTGGTGCCTGAAGCGAGGACCAGTATATTTACACGTGTAATCGTTTTTTGATTTATGGGGGACCAAAAGAGGGAGAGAGAGGGGGAGACGGGGAGAATGGAGGGTTCTTTTACACCCCGGTTCCGACCCTTCTGATTCGCGCACTGAATCAATCATCATAAGCTACGATTGTTCGCAACACGCGCTTTCCTTCCGCCAGTTTTACAATCGTCCGATACTATATATATTGAACACTATATATAATGGATTAAGTCGTTCATCTCACAGTTACACTGTTTGGTGTTTTCACAAATTTTCGTAAGAGATGCGGAATCTTAATTTACCTGGTGTTTCTAAAATAACATAAAAAAATTTTGTATATAATATTAATATCACATCATCTTTCTTAAGGCGGCGCCAGACGACATGGCAAATGTACACCAACGTCGTTGGCGAATGCATTGGCTACCAATGTTGGGCCAATATTGGCCATATATGCAATACGATTGATATCCATTGATACCCATTGATATCCATTGATATTTATTGGTAGCCAATGTATTCGCTAATGTTGGCGTACATTTTCCATGTCGTCTGGCGCCGCCTTAAAAAAAAAACACAAACGTGTTTTCGTCAAAAACCTAACTTTGAATAGAAGTATAAAATGTGTGATTGATGCGTACGAAAGTTGAACAAATTTTCTAAGCATTAACTTTTGCCTCTACGTAAATGTCGATTACGAAAATACTAACGCGGAGCGTTAGTATTTTCTGTTAAATGCATTGGATAAGTATATGTCATTGAAATTAAATAGAATGGCAATCATTCGGATACGTAGTCACATACGTCGCCGGAAATTTCCAGTATAATGCAACGCTTAACTTTCGTGCATTTCGCCCAAAGTTTGAAGCTGTGGACGAGGTCATGGGCCATCTAACTTATACTCGAAAACGTTATACCTAACGTAGACGAAGCCCTGAGGGATTGGACGATGTCGACGTGTGTGAGAGGATGTCACGGGATGTTACACTCCCTTCCTGTTCATCTGGTCGACAGCTTTGTCCACCTACCGTTATCCTTTGCTTCCTCCCCCGCGCGCAGTCCTTGCCCTTTGAAACCTACTTTCATTCCGTGTAATAGCTTTTTGAATGTCGCGGCTCCAATGCGAAGCACGTGGAGTGTATCGGCTGGTTATTGCGGTGCGTTGATTCCTGAAGGGAAGACCGCATGAACATACGGTGGAAAGCCTGTTGGGAACCTCATTTCCCACGTTATTCGTTTTTTGAATTGTGGGCAGGATCGAGGCAAACATGTGTCAATAGCCACTAGCCGGTAGAGATCTCTTCCTCTTCCCCTTGCAGTATACGCAATGCATTTTGTAGTTGCGTTCACAGTTAAAAAGAGAAAAGTCTTCTCTGCAATAATATATTCGAGATCGCAATATATTATCTTATAAAAATTTTTCGGATACATAAGAATATGTTCTTTAAATTGCTCTTATGATTTTCTTAATATGTGAGAACAAATAATATAGAAAAAATTAATTAAATATAATGTAAATAATTAATGTGTTAAAAAATAAAAATTAAATTAAAATTCTTAAAGATTTCTTATTTTTTAAATATTTTTTTATAGCGTGAAAAAAATCAACGCTTTCTTCTTGCAATATAACTTGATTATGTCAAAGGTACAATTTCTTTTGAAAAGATAACAATTCAATGAAATAAGAATGAGCCATAAAACCATCGAATCATTGGCAAGAATTGAATTTTTCATGATAATATACGACGGTTACATCAATGACTGTTAGTATCGGATAAAGTTTCTAAGCATAACTTCTATTCTAAGAAGATACTTTTTAGTCTCTCAAACAGCAAGGAGAAAATAACTTGTCTTGAACCATACAACAAAAAACCCAGACAAAATAGAAATTTATGGTGTAGGAAAACATTTGTTTCGTAATATGCTTGTCTCTGACACAATGAAATAAGGGTAAGCCATTGATAGGTCGAATTATTACGCGCACAATGGATTCTTTATATACAGTGGATATAATGGTTAGGTGATGAACCACTTGTAAAGTCCTTAGGTTTAACTTCCATGGCAGATTCTTTATTTGTGTTTTCTGAAAAGCAAAAGAAATAATTTATTTTAAGCTATTTTAAACAAAGGCTAGGTTCTCTATCGTAGTAGTGATTTATACCACAGAGTATAACGAACTCTCGAAAAACTTCAGTAAAAGCAACCTGTCCTCGTCAATCGGGAGGATCCTTTGTTACCACGCGACCCTATACTACACAGGGATCACGCGACAGATGATTGCAAAGTTAGGTTCGAAGGTTCTGCCTCATCCATCATACCTTCCATTTCGCTACGGATTAACATCTTTTTCGAGATTTCTTTTCTAAAAACAAACAGCGGAAAATGATCAACAACCACAGAAATTTTAAAAATGTATAAACTGTCTTTTACTATTAAACTTTCACATTTTACGTCTATAATTTGTATAAATATTGGAGAAAAGTTGAATGTACAGTCACATCTTTGATGAATAAAAATTACTTAGATTAAAAAATATATTGCTGTGGCAAAAAATCTCATCTCTCGTTCTCTCCGTCTTTCTTTCTCTTTACTAAAAAAAAACACAATTCTTACCGGATTGGATATTTATAGAAATCGCCTTTTCTGCCAAGGAAAATATATAACAAACAAGTTTACAATGAATTGCAGTAACTACTGAAAGTATGAGCATCCAAAGAGACACACCTGCCGAATCCGGAAAAGTATTCTTTTATAAGGCTTGGTTTTGTCGGATTCATTACGAGGGAGTTGACCGATCTTTCTTCTTAATGGAAAAGTCCTTCTTTTTAACTGTCGAACAACTACATACCGAATTTATCTCAAAGTTAAAGTTAAGTAACGATCGTACAATCGAAATAACTTGCAACTATACGTAACTGAATTAAAAAATAATAAGCAATATTTTATATTCGGGAAGGACACTTTAATTATGCTGACGCACTAATGGAGAACAATCCCATTCATCCGATAAATTTCATATTATGATATGGCTTTCCGCTGGGATATATCGTGAACTTTGCTTTTCACGCAAATGGATTGTGCACGTGTTACCTGCCCGGATTACACTTAGACGTTTCAAGCATATTACGACATATATGTAACTTGAATAATAGAGGAACATCGAGCGTAGTTGCTGTGCTCATCGGAGGATTATAACGACTAATATTAACTGGATACAGAAAATCAAAAGTGTAGAACATGGTATTTACTGTGCTCGCTATGTTGGCTTTCAACGTGGTATGAGCGTTAGCTATATTACTCATGCTCGCCATATTATACACATGTAATTTATGTTGATTTATCCGTTGGTGTATCCATTTATGATCATATATATTAGATTAATATACATCGCTTATTAACGTAGCAAAAGATCGATTCACTATATTTTTTGCTGTAAATATTTTAAAGAATTAATTAAAAATCTCTCGTTGCAAATGTTATAATTGTTTGCCCTAACATTAATTACCTCGCGAACTTCATCGAACTTGGCAAATTTTCCTCTCGCTCCAATTACAATGCAACCATCGTGCTTTCCCGATTCCGCGTATCGATCAGGCAATCTAGTGTTAATAACGTCGGTCGGTCTCTAAACAGGTCGACGGCACTAGCAGGTCTTAAAAGAGCGAGCAAGAAAGCGGGTATGGAATTGCGCGCGACTAAGGGGGGTCGAAAGGGACAGAACGAGAGAGTGGACGGCCATAAACCGAGAGGCTGTTTCGGGCGGGGGAACGAGATTATCGCTGTAAAGTTCCTATCTAACGAATTTATGAAACGCTACACCGTCGAGCCCTGATTTAATAACCACAGACTCCGGCCGACCCCTTCCGTCCTTTCGCGTCCCCCGTCCACCGTTATCGTAAATTTCCGTCGTCGGCGCACGCTGGTCGGTAGGTGTTCGAAAGTCTCTTCTTGTTCGAGGGGTTCGTTGAGGGCGGGGAAGAGCGACGAAGGATCGGAGAGCACAAGAACGAGAACCTTTCTAGGAATTCCGAGGAATTCCTTTCGCTCGTTCTCTTTCGGTTGCCGACCCGGTCGAACCTCACCCCGTGGAGATCTCGTCAACGAGATATCGGCTGCTCGGTCTTTTCCCGGTGCGTCTGCTCCCTCGGATCCCACAAACTTAATCCCGCTTAATCCCCGATTGCATCTGCATTCGAGAGACGCGCCTCGATTTTTTTCGTGTGTAACTCAATAGAATGGAAGATTTACATTTTAGTAAACGTGGGGAAAATTAGCGTTTTGTCGGTTTTAGCGCGGGCATGAAGGAGGATTAACAGAAAGATGAAGCAATACTGTGTATATAAATCGATAGAGATAGAATGTAGATATATTAAAAATTAAGATCGACTTGCACGGCATACACATCTAAAAGAGATACGCTACGGACTGCTTGATTTGTTGCAACCGCTTAATTTTCCATCTAGGTAAGCTAAAATGACCTGAAATGAAGGGATAGCGTGCTTCTTGCTCCTTCCTTCATTCTGCGAAGGTTCGTCGACGGAGATGGGCCAGGACGAAGGGTGCCGAGTGTCGGCAGATGTTGCCCGGTGAAAAATTTCCTCGCTCGAATGGCAACGCGACGTAATCTCCCTTTATAGGTGGTCCGAGAGGATGTCGGGCATGAGTATTTCAAAGTCTGCTTCCCGCGTTCCTCGATGCGCGAGATAGATGCATTTAAATCGCCTAATCATTTTACGTCGAGTTGCCACGATTCCTTCTTAGGGGCTTCGCGTTTTTGTTCCTGCGAGCGAGAATGTGGGAGCAATAAGGCATGTCTTCGTTCTTGACTCCTAGATGATGACGTGCGAATGCGCTCGCGATTTTCCACGTTCCCGACGTACTTACCGCGAGCAAATCTGCTTCTGATCTCCTTGCCGTTCATCGTCCTCGAAGCCTCCTCAACGGTTGCGAAGCAATTTTGAAGTATTACCGGTAACAACGTCGTTCTCGAAAACCGCATGCATTTGACGTGCGTGAAGTTTGTGATGCTGTAGGCGTCGCTGAAAAATGACGGAAATGTAAATTTCAAACCTTTAACCGTGGCAAGGAACGTATTCCCGCAGAGAATAACCATATATTTATTAAACAAATATAAATATGAAAGAAAGCCCATATCGGTCGCGACGGATCTTGGTGCCTAATAATAATTATTTTGTATAAATATATTTATTAGTTTTTAATGTCACATATATTACAAATATATAATTTCTCAATAATTATTAATATAATGTTATGGTAAATCTCAACGTTCGCTTTTGGTATCATCATGTTCTGTTATTGAGATCAGTTATCAATGATACATTTTAAATTAAAAACTGATATCATGAGATGTATTATCGATAATATCATCACCTACATTTTCAAGATTAAAATATAACGAAGCTATTTAGATAACATAAATAACATGTCATAAACATTATGGATGAATTAAATCATCTTATAAATCTTATATTATATCTAAATCGGCACTTGCGGTTCTACACCAGACGTATGTATGTTATATCTGTACTGGTATTAATTTTTAAAGAACACGAACGCGCCAACGCTACGGCGCTGTTACAGCTCACGTTACGTGTTGTCTACTCGATACATTCTGAATGATCTGTAATTTACAACGTCGCAGGTGACATTGCTAGGGTAGAACGATGGAGACGGAGATGGTGAAGGGATGGTCGATGCATGGGCTTCCATCGTGCAGAACTCGAAACGTACAAATAATGCAATGAATCATGTAACAGTGATTCCCGACGGGGAATTGACATTAAACTGACATTAGATTCGTAAATATTGCACGAAATAAAATCGATTTATAAGCTTGCGACAAGTAACTCCGTTTACTATAAAGCCAAATTTATTAGAAAATTACACGACTGCGGCTACGTATTCGATTACGTTAGGATTATTAAAATCGTTACATTAACATGTGTATCTATAGTAAATATATATGATAATAAGTTTGCTTTAATATATCATAGTCTCAGAATGTGTCAGTCAATTTTTTACGCAAAAGCAATTTATCAAAACGTTTTTAAATGTACTTAACTAGTCCTTAAATATACTTTTTTCGCTATTTATGTACGTTGCTGGTATATCGCTTTCTTATAATGCCTCATGATTGGAATTCGATTTTTTGCTAAATTAACCCGCGCTAGATTAACGATCGATACGATGGTGATGATTTATAAAAAGGATGTGTATTGCATTTCACGCGTAGGGATTTACCGTAAATCGATACTCTGGCCGATCAAACACCACCGACGAGGAACGTTCGGTTCATAAGTCAGCGGGAGAAAAGCCGCGGCAGAGTGGCCTGAATCTTGACGTTAATCGTTGGAGCATGTGTACACACTCCAGGTGATATTCTCTCGGTGGCCGACATTTATTGCTCTCGAGGTAATGCCTTTCCCTGGGCCGTAAACAGGCCGTAATTTACGGATCTGCTTCGACTCCGGGCTCTACAAGAATAATTGCTGGGACACCCGCGCGCCACTGTATATCCACGTATTTATGTACATCGCGTCTCGTGTGACACTCCGAATTTTTGTCGCGCCAACAATTTCAATGCAACTTAATTATTACGATGATATCGACAATATCGATCATACTAACGTAAATTGTCAACTGTCAATTGATTAAGTCGAATTTAAATTTAAAGCGCAAATGTTTCCTTTCTTTGCATTGTAAAGCATAAGCAATTGGTGTAGTTTATTTTTTACTTTACTTTTTGACAACTTCATAATATTTTTTGCTATTTGTTACAGAAAAACATAGGAGATATACTCTTCTCTTCTAATATAAATTACAAGATATTTATTGCTATGATGATATAATATAAATTACAAGATATTTCAAATTACTCAATTAGATCTAGTAACATAATTATGTTATTTAGATCTATATATATATATGTAATATAAATAGATAGAATATAAATTACAAGATATTTCAAATTACTCAATTACATCTAATAACATAATTATGTTATTTAATTTGAAATCTTAACATAATTACGTTATTTAGATCTAATTTAGTAATTTGAAACATCCTGTAATTTATATTCTATCATTATAGCAACAAATATCTTGTAATTGATATGATTTAATATAATTATATATGATTAAATATAATTAAACATAATACTTATGTTATTTAGATCTAATTATATTTAATCATAATTTCGTTAAAATTTCAAATTCGCGTAAAGCACAAAGAACATTAACGTTAATCGAAATCTTAGTGTTGATTATATCTATCTTGTCGACGATCCCCATTCGTCCGTGATTCTCGTATCTCCAATTAATCCAATTTTACGGCAATCGCCAGAGGAAAGAAATGACTTATGCGAATGATATAACACCGACGTTTTCCTCCGCGTTACGAGGAAGACGGATATAAAGCATTTATAAGTTTTCGTTCCGCGAAAATTTTCGCGTTCTCGCGCCGCCGTACATCAAGACCGTAGCCGTCTCGAAAAAGACGCGCGTCTTCATTGATTCCACCATCCCGTTTTCTTCTCTCGCGTTCTGTTCCCCGACCGAGAGCCTGAACCCCGAGATATAACTCGAGTTCCCAACCACGCGCAAATGTCATTTGTGGACGTGCCTTTGCGCGCGCGTACATCATCCCGTAGCGTAGCTAACGGGTGTGCGACGTCGAGGACGACGATGACGGCGACGACGACACGTCGACTGTGCGTCCGTTTCCATGGTTACGGTGGACGTGGAGCCGGTGGAGCTAGGACCGTACGCCTCGTGCAACCCCCTTCGGCGCTGATGCGCGTAGGGGTTCGAGAGGGGTCCCGCCGAGAAAGGGGCTGGCCGCAGGCGAATTAAGAGTTTGAAAGGGCTCTATCTCCTCTACTCGGCCTTTTCCCATCTCCCTTTGCCCTTCCCTTCCCGCTACTCCCTCGCCCTGCCACGCGTGCCCTTCTTTGACGTCTCTCTCTCCGATTCTTCTCCTCTAATCACGAGTCGACGAGCGCCTTCGTCTTACCCTGATGTAGAAGTAGCTGGATGGTCGTTAGTATCGAGCACTATCCGCTAACTCGCGAGTAATCATGATTAAGATCGTGATTAAAGTCCGCACTCTGTTTGTTTAGTCGGACAATTTTATTATCTTAATGTTATCAAGAATAAGCTTCATTATTGAGATATTAAAAACATCACTGAAATAAATCAAATAATAAAAATTTTATTTTCTCGTAAGAAAATCGAACTTATATAGATTTAATTTTCCTTTATGTAAGAGTATTTTGCCCATGAAATATTCATATGTTGTATCATTTTTTATTCAAAATCTCTCAATTATTCGTATTAATATTTTTATCTTACGGTTACTTGAGAATAATGGCTTCGAGCGATCAATTAGAAGTCCGGCAATTTAAACCGGTTTACTGGTTTGCGAGACTCGTTTGTGCAAGCGTTAATGAATCGTTAGTTAGTAATTTAAGCTGGATGCATTTCCAATGTGCACGGATTGAACAGGATTAATGATCAATGACACATGAACCCTCGTGGCATACATTGCTTTGAAATGCATATAATCGTGAAAGAACTCTAAATTTCATTGTAATCCCACTTTTAATTATCGGTGAATTCTGTAACGTACATACCTCTTTTTTTCTCTCTTTCTTGTAAAAGATTTTACCGCAACTGAACTCTAGGAAGAAAGTTGATTGCGTGTAAAATAAATCTCTTACTTTTTCTTTCATTGTGTGAATCGCTTTCTTTTTCTTATATTTTTCACAATGAGAATATAATAAAAATTTTACACTCACACACACATATACACATATACAAAACTAATATTATCAATATATATATATATAATGTTGTAACTATAATTTATATATGTATTTTATATAATTTAATATTATATATTAATATTAAATAGTGTATCAATAGAAAACTCGAATTTCGAAAGTATCGAATAGTACATTAATAATACAACATGAAAATTATAATTATCATATATGTAGAATTTGAGAACTCTTCGACGTTTATTATATTCATTAATCTTAATAGAAATAATAATGTTACATTAATTAGTGTTGATAAAACTTCAATATCTTAAAAATATTGAGTTATCAATAGAGACGAATAAATATTTAAAATGCAAATTCGCTTGAAATATGCATTCATCTCGGTTACATTTCCGATATTTGCATGTGTTTATTTTTCAGCTACTTAATATTAAACCCAAGCGTGTCAAAGTCTGTGGATATATTCAGGATATTTTTACAAATATATATGCAGAAAAAACAGATTGATAGATATCTACGATGATTGGCGCTTTAATGACAAGAAAAATGAGCGCTGCAACTCACGCGAGAGATTCGCCGTATCAAATATCATACGTTGATTTATGTACCGAGCACAAGCAATCGTAATTAAGGGGTTTGTAGTCCGAGTAATACGAGCAGGGCGGTATAGCTCTTGCAATACGGCCCGATCAGTAATTGCGTTTGATACGGCGCTGTGAAAGTTTATACGCGCGGACACACCGCCGGCGCCGCTGACAGAATTGCTTTTTAACATTCAGTTTAATTATATGCGCGCGAGTGAAGCAGAATCGTGGCGAAACACATATTAAAAGTATCGAACGTATCATTATTATGATAACTTGCACCACTGTTTAATTGCGCCCCTTCTTCCGTCCAATACGAATAAAATTGTCCCACTCGATCGCGTATTGCGTACTCAAGTTATTTTTGCCGTGCAATAAATTATGTGCGAATACACGAGGTTTTTGTAAACAAGACGGTATTGATGGATTCTAGAGGCTTAGAGTGCCCGTGTAAATAAAACAAGAAGAATGCATCGGAAAATGAAGCGCGATATTACGGGACGTGATATTACGGGGAAAAAACCGATAATTAGGACGTATTATGCCTCGATATTTTCATGAGATTCCTAATAATATTATTTCTTTCTGAAATGAGAGACACGAATTAGATTTTAGCTTGGCAAAGAAAGGAATTCGTTGCATAAATGTAGCTACTATAACTTTTACTTTAATGGCAAGTTCGTAATTTATTTCTTCTCTTCTATTGATGAGAATGCTTTAGATTTATAATTATAATAAAATTCTGAGCATTATGTGCTGTAATGTAAGAAACATCTAAAGAAACAGATAATATATACATATATGTATAATAATATATATATCTATATCGGAGTACATAAAATTATACATGAAATTCTATCGCAAATTCTGTTGTAAATTACATATTTATGTGACATATTTAATACTGTATGGCTCAATTTTTATTAAAAATAAACATCAGTTTAAAAATAATTATTTTAATTTCTCGTGCTTATATAGAAAAGTGACATTAATTAATGATATTATATGATCAATATGTTATATAGCTTAATAAGGATATTTTAAGATATTTCGAAATTTTCATTTGATTCTTGGTATTCTTGTTATTGAAAATTCCGCTCCGTATCGAGCATATTAAAATTATAATCCAATATACAATTAAACATACACACAATTTGCAAGAATTTTATTAATCTCGTTATGACATCACGTTGTGACATTAATATAACGATAATATCATCATTATGCATTCTCTTTTCGTATTTTTAAGTTAAATAAACTCTTCTTTTTACATCTAAAAAATTTGTATCTTTAAAACGTTCGTGGATCAAACGATGACACGATAAATTCTTCTTTTCAGGTATCAAACATTTTCGTGGGCCTTTGGGACGTTCGTAGGCTCTACAAATTATATCTACAGTACCCGGGGGATGAAACGACCCAGGTTAACGTACCATCAACGAACGAGGCATGAATCGCGATGATGATTTTGTCCGCCTCTTCGTCGTGGACGGAGATCGCAAGCTTCCCGCGGTGCAGACAGAGCCCGTGTCACTACTTCCGCGAGCATACGATATATCATCGATGCGGCAGAAGCTTTTAAGCTGTCCTGAAAATACCGGCCGGCTGTACGAGTTATTAATGTCCCGCCTCCTTATAAAGTACTCAATTTTCGTTCTGTAAGGAGGAGAAATATTAGCTGTAATACGGCCACCGCCGCACAACGAAACGCCGCAGTATATCAGCCCGACGAAAATTACAGCGCCGACGAAGATGTTAATATCGGTGAACCGGGAAGTTCGGGTCTCTACTCTACGGGCGCGCACGCTTGTATTCGCAGAGTACATTGTTTTGACAAAAGGGCACCGTGGCGAACTTTACGGAGGACTTTATGCGAAACTCGGTGGTAGTCGCCAGTGGGAGCGCACTGTCCTTGGACGATACGTGCGCGATAAATCGGACACGCGCGCCAAAAAGTAGCGGTAGTTTGGTACCACAACTCTCCTGCAGTGATATCATCTTATTGTTCTAATATCGTTCGTTATATCTCTGTCTATTTCTGCCGAAACAACGACATTGAAATTGATCTCGGCACCACTATGCAAGTTAATTTATCTAATCTCACTTATTATTGTCAATTTATCTAATCGAGATGTACTTTTCCGAATAAGTATTGAATGAAAGCCTAAGCTTTAGTACGAAAACTTTACAGCGCAATTTAATAACATGTCGTTTCAGATCAATGAACACAGAGTTTCAGATTAATAGCTACGCAGAAGATATAACTACTATAATTAACAATACGACTCGAGTTGGAACTTGGTGTTATCAACGTCGCAACGTATATGATTATAAAAGAAATTATAAGCGCATAGAAAACTCGAGAAATATTTCTCGCTTTACCTCTTGCACGGCGAAACTTGCATTTTAGTCGCTTTTTTGTAGATAGCAACAGTGGAACTTGGCCTGCAATATACAGTAATGGCGCGATGTGTGCGGATCATTCATGAGGACGTGAACTTTTCGCGTTGAGGTAGCGTATGCAAAGCTCGCGGTCCGCGGGTGGTACTCCCGGGGATGATTCTGAATCCCTGCATCGTCGAAGAATACGTGGGGCCACACACTTTAAGCAAACTTTTCATCTGAGGGTCTTCCTACGGCTCCGGAATTCGGTTCCTTTCATACCCCACGCCGTTCCTGGGAGGAGGAGCTTGTTTATAGCACCCTGTAGATATCGTAAAATAGGAAATAGCACCCCGGGGGCAAGACGGAGTTTTCCCCGAGACGTGATTGGAGTTAAGACAAGTCCTTCTGTCCGCCGGCGTTGAGGCCGCGTCTCCTTGTCGCTCCCGACCGAAAAATAAAGCATCAACGTCCCGGTCTCGGAGTTATTTTAGTGAACGCGACGGAAAGAAGCAATGTCGCTTTTTAAGTGCGCATTTGTCCTCGTTGACTTTTTGCCCGCGCCAGATGTCGTATCCCAGCTAATTGTAACCGATCACCGTTATTCCGTTTTGCCTTTGAGCACGGGGCTTATAAGTGAATGCTTTTGAGGGGGCCTAAATTACTCGAATTCCTTCCTGCTCGTTGTGTACGCGGGTCTAAACTGTGTCCACGAAAACGCCGTTCCAAAAAGAACATTCTTCTATTAACTGTTAGAATTAATTAAATTCGTGTTAACGTGACAACAATGATATTTTATTTGCAGTAAACTTACTTAGCGTTTTGAAATCTTTTTTGGAATCCCTATTGTAAAATATATATTCCAGAATTAATATATAATGGAATGACTTGTGCAATCCAAAATTCGCTAATATTCTCAGAAATTGCTTAGGTAATTGCCAAGAACAGTTGAAAAATATCGAGAAACTTCATGTAAAATCAGGTGAGGTAATAATTTACACCATCAACTGAATAGAACATGTTAATTATTCAGTTATGAAATTAATAATTGCAGTAACGTTAATAAAAGGGAGTAAATCTTATTTTTAACGTTAAATAATATACGTATAGCTATAAATGATAATATCAGAGAATATTTGCGTTGTTAGTCGAAAACCTAAGGTCCATATTTGGTAGTTGTCACTTGAATTTCTTGTCTCAAGATTATATCAGATGAGAAATTCATAATGAAGGTTTCAACTGACAATGAGTTTCCTAGTAGAAACGCCACTACAAATGCGACAGGTTTGAAATTTTCTTCTCATTTGATCTCCTGGATTTTTTACTTTAATTTGTTAAAGATACACTGAGAGAAAAATGTATGGAACTATAATGACATAGTAAATGATTATTAATTAGGAATATCATTTTTAAAGTAAGTGTTTCCATTATGTCGGTTACAATTACGATATAGGCATAGTATAAGTGACCCATATAAAATTTTTACCAATTATAACTAGGGCCCGGATGTTTGGGCGATTTCTCGGGTCGCGCGCGAAGTATCGCTGCGTGCGAGCGAGTCGGGTGCTCGCTGAAATGAGATAGCAACATTTTTCGAGGAAACCCATAGACGTATAATATCTGGACCGCGCGGTCTCAATGTCTCCCGTAGTCAGAACGCGTCAAAAATTAGAAAAAGACAGCTGCTGTACGATCACCATACCATAAAAAAAGAAACAAAACATTTGTCATTTGTCAGACGAAAACAGAATGGTGATACAAAGCATGCTATCCCTTTCTAATATTTGACGACTTTTGGGCCGAATGCACAGTCTAGTTATTATACGTCTATGTGTGTGAGGAAACCCGACGCGTCGTTGTTGTGTTGCTATCTCACTTCACGAGCATCCGAAATCGCTCGCACGCAGCGATGCTCCGCACGCGAACCGAGAAATTGCCCGAATATCCGGGCCCTAATTATAATCATTTAAAGTAAAAATATAGTAAGATAAAATATATGGAATGGTAAGAGAAATTAACCATTTTATATAGGCAATTTGAATATTTGACAAATATTGGTATACGTAACTATTCTTACAGCATGCTTTACTATACACATGGTAATAATAACAAAGGAAGGAAATATGATGACTATAAATCTGTGTTCACTCTGCTATATTTCGCATGTTTAAATAAACTATAAAAATCTGTTTGAGACCAAAACTAACTATAAAATATAGTAAGATTATTGTTATTCCAACCATTTCTTTTCTCTTAGTGTAAGCTTTTTGAAGTCGTTTCATGTTACGTAAACGCATAATATGTGCAATCAAATAAGTGCAACGCTATTTTGCAAAATGGTGTGCTACGTGTTTCTCTAGTTTGTTTGTAAATCTCTTAATGAGGCAGATGTAATGCCGGTCCAATTAAGCTATGAAAATGTAGTACCGTAAAACAAAATATATTTCCCATTTTGCACATCTAATTGACTTGGAATATATAAAAGATACAAGAAGCATAATTCGCGAATATATGACGTATACTTATAGGAATTCGTGACGTATATTCATTATATTTGATTATGGAAATTAATACAGTTATTGCTATCACATGCTTGTAATTTACAAACGAATTCCGGGCTGCTTGAAAAAATTGCTCGGTGACAATGGTTTTCAATTACCTTTCATGAGAGATGCAAGTCATTGAAATGGATAGCCGCTTTAATGTTTAACAGAATAGTCTGTCCTGTGATATGCACAGTATGAGAGAGAGAGAATGTTAAAAAATTCCACGAACGCACTTAAGAATCGTGGATTTAGAAACGAGACAGGAATTTATACAAAAAATATGGCGCCTCTTGCAAAAAAATACAAAAGGCAAAGTTTACGAAACTTTTTTGAGATAACCGATCGGAAAAGTGGTTCTTTGCGAGTTAAGATCCATAAATGCAAGAAGGTAATAAAACCTTATTTTTTATTCAATTCAAAGACTAATAAGATTTTAAAGTATCATCCGATACATATACAGGGTGGGGAAAAAGTCCCGGACCCCTGAAATATCTCGGAAGGAGTGGGATATAGCAAAAAATGTTAAATACAAAAGTAGTAGGGTTTAAAGTGGGGCATTTGATGACCTTGACCTAGGGATCAAATTTAGGGGTTATTTCAAGATCAACTTGGAATTTTCAAATGGAAACCCCTATTTTCGATTCCGTTCACAGAACTGTCGTTTACAAAAATGTATGATATGGGTGTGTATGACGTGTATACGTGGTCGCAGTGTGTTGAACTCTATGGGTTCGTATTTGGTTCGCTAAGCTCAAATGACCGTGCGGATCAGTCATCCCTGCGGGATCGCATCGTCACGCTTGATCGGTGTCGTATTCTCGCGAGTGCCCGGAGCATCTGCGATTTCGCGCGGTTCGGCCGTCCTCGGTTACGCTCGGTTTTCGCGCGAGCACGTTTGACTCCGCTGCGATTTCGAGTACCGATGACGATTAACACTAAACCTGCCAGTCAAATGACTGTTTTTAAACTTTTGATTAATACTAAAACTACCACCTAGAGGTGTGCGAATAGTTCGAATTTGAATCGAATCGAATCGAATCACAGTAGATTCGATTCGATTCGTTTTTGAATCTAAAAGGTTCGAATTCGAATAATTCGAGAATTTCGAATCATCGATGGTTCGATTTCGAATCGATCGCCTATTTTGATTGCTTCATTTAATTTGTTATGTAAATCCGGGAAATTTTGATTCGAATTCGATTCGTATTCGAATCGAAGAGGTTCGATTCGATTCGATTCGACGTGAAAATTTCAGATTCGATTCGATTCGATTTCAAACATGTTATCAAAGATTCGATTCGATTCGATTCGACTTGCAAATACTTGATTCGCACACCTCTACTACCACCGCCAGTCAAATAATCGTTTTTAAACTTTTGATAAAAATTCTGCATTCAATATTATCGCTTTTTCTCAATTGACTTCACGACTTTTTCTTAATATACATATAATCCGATTCGGTAGAAATATAGGTATACAGGGTGTATCTGAAATAATGCACTATACTTTAGGAGCGTATTCTAGAGGTCAAAATAAGACTTTTTTTCCTATAAACATGGGTCCGCAAATGACCCTCCAAGCTAAAATTCGATTATTAATATTTTCGAGCATTAATATTTTCATGATATACGTTTTTATTTTTTCATTTTAGTGGCTTACTTTACTTCATAATTTACTGGGCTATACCAAATTTCAACCTTCTGCCTTTTTTTCTGAAATACAGCCAATTTTCAATTTTTTCCCTAAACTTTAGGGGCCTTTAGCTCGGAGGGAGGTTCATTTGCGGACCCATGTTTATAGGAAAAAAAAGTCTTATTTTGACCTCTAGAATACGCTCCTAAAGTATAGTGCATCATTTCAGATACACCCTGTATATAAATTGTCGGTAGCTTTAGTGTTAAAATCTGAACGTCGAGAGACGGTCCCTCCCTTTCAACGCGACATCTCATAAGAAATCGCGTTGAATTAAACGCGTTAATTAAACCACGACACGCATCGCCCGCTGCAGCATAAGGCCGTCCACAAATGAACGTAGATGATAGAAGACGCTCCCGTCGCGAATCGCCCCCGGACTGAGTGAAGATCGCGCAGATGTATGCGCGCGAGCGTCTTCGAATTTCGCGCCGGTCGTCAGTCAAAGCGAGCTCATAATCCCCGAGAAGGCTTGAAACTGGTTTTTAAAACCGTTTAAAAAGTGGTACATCGACCAACTCATCGTGGGACGGAAATTCACAAGGGGACTAGAAGGTGGAAGAAAGCGAGCGAGCTCCCGCGATTCGTCGGCGTTTCTAATCGAGCGAGTCACACCCCGACGAGTGTCCGGAGCGACGAGAGTGACGGCCTACGGATAAACAATAAGCTTCCTCAAGGTGCCAATTCATATAGCGAAAAAATCGCCGCGAATATAGGTCACGTGGTCATTTGCAGTTCGCTAGCAAATAAA
>NJRP01000031.1:573720-632028 GCA_003063835.1 Aphaenogaster floridana
ATGGTAAGCAAAGATAAAATTCTATTTTTTATTACCGTAAGTATATTTACGTTATTAAATGATCTTTTCTTGTCAATTTAGTAAAGTGTCTGTGCAAATATCGATTATCTGTGATGATTTATATTACCTAAAATAAACTTTTACATTTCAAGGCATAACGGGACAAATGTTTTTCCTTTTCATATGATATATCAGTATATATATTATGTTGTGCAATATATTGTACCAAAAATTATTACACCACATTTTGATTTTCATTTACCTATATTGTAATAATATTTATTTATATTTTAATGAGAAAAATGTACGTATACTATAATAAGAAAAGTGTAATAATTATTATTAATTGAAAGTGTAATAATACATTTTTGCATATATTGCGTGTTGTAAAAAATCATTTCTAAGAAGTTGGACATTAATATTTGAGAAATAAACAAGTTTCATAAGGTATCCCATTATGCCCCGCATAAAATCCGCATATTAAGGTTAACTCACGTTTTCGGAAAACAATAATTTCGTCCTTTCAAACTATTCTTTTGTAGTAAAACTTGTTTCTTCCTTATAGTGGATATTTCAAAGAATATTTTAGTGCCAAACAAAGTTCATTTATTTATTTTTAATACGTTGTAAACTTGTATAAACCTTAGCGTTCCCGTTATGCCCCGACGAGTTTCCCTATAAATGCGACTTAGCAGTCAGCATAATAATTAGCAACGTTGATTTTTTTCGAAATTTTCATTATACCCCAAAAGATGGTTAAAAAAGAAGAACTTTATATACATTTTCGAGAGATTAACATTTCCGACAAGTTTTAGAAAGAGAAAATGGCATTAAAATCTGTCCTCTCGGTTTAAAGCGACGCGCCCGAAATTATGGGAGATTACGCGAGTGTAATATAAATTTCCTGCTTCGTATCTTTTTTTGTCCGCGCTTTTCTCTCTCGAAATACAATCGCGTAATTGCGGGCGATTAGCATTCCGCGCAAGGAGATCGCGGAGATTCCGTCGCATCCGGCCGAGGAAGCCTCTCATTAGACCGCGTACCGGAACTCGATGGGTCTAATTATTTTCCGAGTGCCTGCGAACTCGGAGAGATTCGCGTTTCGGGGGTGATTCGAATCGGGGTCACGCGCATGCATCGATATCCCTTTCTCGGTTTCTCTCTTCCTCCCTCTCTCTCTCTCTCTCTCTCTCTCTCTCTCTCCTCTCTCGTCCATATATCCGTTTCCCTTGTACGCCCTTAATGGCACGTTCGCGCATGTACCAACACGCGTGTACAGCCGCAAACTGTTTCTCCTGCACAAGCAGCCATTCCTGAAATAGATACGCGCTAGCATATTTCGCGAATCGTGCGTGGAAGTTGCTCGAGATAGGTCGCGTAAGAAGAAGCATGGACCCGTATCTATAACTTGAAAGTAGGAAGGAACATTTACGCTCGACTTTATGGGTCGTGCGAAAACGTTTATGGTTTTCGTGCGATAAAAGTTGCGTTAAAACTTATTTTGGCTCTCTCGTACGACATTATCGAAAAAAAGTGTTTTCTGTATCGTTATATACATTGATAAAAATATATTTTATATTGCAAGAGAGGATTAAGTAAATATTTACTACAGATTTAGTTATCTGTTCTTTTACATCTGCTGAAAAAATATGATATGAAATCACATCTTTTTCTCTGTCACACCAGCAATGTAAAAAGAATATAATTATATGTATAGAGACTTGGACGAATCTAATCATATTTAATCGGAGTGTCAACACGATCGAGTAACACGAATTTTGTCGAATTTTTAAATTAAATCCGGCTGGCGTTTTGACAATTGTCGCGCTGGCTTTTGGAAAACGATTAAAATTGTTAAAAAAAGCACAGAACGAAAACACGGGAACCGTGCGTGATGATGAAATGGCCTGTTTAGTCGAGAGCGTACGCGGGCGCAACGTGAAAAGGCAGGGACGACACAACGGAATATAATCTCCCCTTCCCTACTGTGTCGGATCGCACTAGATTCAGGGGTTGTGTCCTCGGTGGATCATGGCGGGCGAGGGAATGCTGGGCGCGAACGAGAGGGGCGAGAGAGGGGACGACGATGGCTTCTCGCTCAAAGGACGTTGAAGCGAATGGGATGCGGACGTCGTTGTCACGACCAGGCGTGAGGTCGCTGATATTCCCTTGTCTTTTATTAAGGAGGGCTTCCTTTCTACGTTTGCGCCGCTCGTTCCTCCTTTCACACTCTCGTTGCTCTGTTTAGTGGCCGCCACCGATGTTCTTTTCTACGCGTTTCTCTCTGTCCGTCTCTCGTTATACTGACACCGCCGCAATGCGCCCCTGCGAATAATGCTATAATTATTTCCCTGTCCCTTTTTTCCTTTACTTTTTGCCTTCTCTCTCTCTCTCTCTCTCTCTCTCTCTCTATCTGTCTGTCTGTCTCTATCTCTCTTTCTGCCTAGGTTCATCTTTGTACTCTCCGCAAACGATTCTTTGCCGCTCCCTGTCCGCCCCGCCATATGTTGCTAGTTTTTTCTCGTGGTCATTAACGCGCAGCGAACCTTGCGATGAATGTTTAATTTCGACTTCCTCGCGGTCCGCGAGAAATTGGTGAATCGTCCGCACTACGACATTTTCGCGTTAGAAGTTCGGAAGGTTTCAAATTTATTTAGCGACACATTAAAAAACTGTACTAACGATGGTATATTCCTGTGATCAATACTATAAAAAATGCAATCAAACGGAGAAAACGCTATAAACGAGAAGTATCAATAGAACAATTAAGGTTAATGCAATATCGCAATTTATAGAATAATGAATAAATAATGTACGATTTTAATATTCAAAAAAGTATCCCTTGTTCAGAGACATTTATAGCTGTCAGACATTTTTTAAAGTTATCCAATCTCGATCGATGAGTATCATTTGACGAGATTGTGCATTATGAATATTAATTTTGATTTCACTACGATGACTAGACATGATATTGTATCCCCAAGAAAAATACCGTTTGCTTGATATCGCTCCATATATGATGCAAGAACTTTTGGAAGATATCCGCGAACGACCTCGTTTCCTTCCTTTGCTCTTTCGGTTCTTTCCAGAAAACTTCTTTGCTCTTTTTCCCAACCGAGCGACCTCGTCATCTCGAATTCTCCGCCTTTATTTTGGACCTCTCTTTGAGATAGTACATAATTATATTTGTCTGGTATAACGCAATGTTTTTTCTTCTCCTATCATTACGTAGGCATTACACATTTCAATAAGACGCGATTGATTTTACGGAGGAGTACCGGGGCGCATAGAAGCTTTGTTTTGATCAAAAGCGCCGCTTTAAGAGTCCGCGTCCTAACGCCACCTTTGTGAAAGTACCATTTATTTTTTCTATGTCGCGATATTGGCTTTTGTGAAAATGCACCCGACCGTTATAGATGTATCTTAAATGTTACGCGTTTCATTCTTCATCTTTTGTAGTTATAGCTATCTTGAGATCGCATTGCTTTGTTCGATATTTTTCTTACTTCACGTTTCTTATTGTTAACGTGGCACAAATAAATGCCGTTAATAATGGTGTAATGACGTGATCATTTCTGTTAAGACGATAACGAGATACGCTGCGTTTCTTCGCAAACTGTATTCTTTATTACTACTACTAGCTCGTCCATCTGCGATCTCTTTATGCAACACCATATTTTTACAGTCCTTATCTGCTTTCGCGATCTCGCTTATTACGTCTTCCTCTGTATTCTTCTGAGAAGACACCTACACCTCAGTTTCCCCACCGTCTCATTTTCTTTATCATGCTCATCATTTCTCTCCCTTCCTGCCTTTTGGAACGACGTTTCCTCTCGCGTTTCGCTACCCTGAGTCTATAAACTACATATATTCCGAGGGGTAAACCGCTGACCAAAATTGTATACACCAATGCCTAGTAATGCCCAAAAGTGGGCATTACTAAGTACACAAAGAAAGTACACAAAAGTACATTAAAAGTACACAATTTTTGGGCATTATTAATGAATTTTTTATGTAATGCCCACTAATGTGCTCTGGTAATGCCCACTAATGCCCCAAATCTGTACACCGCAATGCCCTCAGCGGTTTACCCCTCGATATATACCTATTTCTCGACGACTCCTGCACTTTTTGGATACCCGTTAGTGCCGTGTATGTCGAGATTTTCCAAGGCGCGACATGGATTCGCAAGTATCCCAGACCATCTCACTTTCTGGGTCACTCTCCCCCATCCCTTACAAACGCCGCAATAAAAGTTTGCGACTTCTCCGTAACGCGAGCACACCTGCGTCTCCTCTCTCTCTCTTCGTGTGTTCTTCGCTTTACCCTCGTCCCATATCCGGCGAGATTGATAACGCATCTTTTTACAGTTCGAATCGACCGGGACTTTTTGTCGCTCGTGAGGCGCTTTCTGTCTCGCAAAAAAGCCAGTCCTGTCATCAGCAACGCCGCGGAGATCCGTGTAAATGCGTCGTCGATAATCTAAATGATGCGAAGAAATCTCTTTTCTCTCGGCAGCTACCACGTCTTACGGAGAACGCGAATGGGGGAGAAAAAAATTGAGAGAGCGCGCCGGCTACATCGCGCGAATACGAAAATCGATTTTACGACAGTCGCGCGGCGCGCTCCCTCGACTTTCACGCCGCGTGCAAATAAACGCTCGTTACCCGCGACAGATTTTTCCCGTCCCGTGCTTTAACGAGTGACTTACAGGCGGTAAACAATACTTGCGCCCACGTTTGTAGCAACGTCACGCCATTTCCCTGGATCCCGATGTAACAGCGAAATAAGAAAATATTGTCTCTCGCAGCACCTCGTCCAGTTCACAATCGTGACGAAGGCGACACGCAGATTTAAAAAGTCGACCCCTTGCGAATATACGTATTCGCCGTATATGATTACGAGAAATAGATATCGAATGTTTAAAATACACCGTTAATTCCTTTGGGTCATTTTTAACCGAGGGGTAAACCGCTGACCAAAATTGTGTACACCAATGCCTAGTAATGCCCAAAATTGGTACACAAAGTACACAAAAGTACACAATTTTTAGGCATTACTAGTGAATTTTTTATGTAATGCCCACTAATGTGCCTTAGTAATGTCCACTAATGCCCCAAATCTGTACACCGCACTGCCCTTAGCGGTTTACCCCTCGTTTTTAAAATATTCTATAGGTCGCCACTGCTCCTATACTGAGAAAAAAAACTGTTGCTTCAATTAAAATGTTATCACGGGGTGCCAAAAATATAAGTAGTTCATTCAATTGTATTATTAATAAACCCAATATTTGGATTATTAAAACAATGATTGAATTATTGGTTTAAAAATGCAGACTAATAATAATACAATTGAATGAACTACTTTATGTTTTTGGCACCCCGTGATAACACTTTAAGCAACAGCTTTTTTTCTCAGTGTACCCAATATGTCGTCACTTTAACTAAAACATTGGTTAACATTTAACCATGTGTGTGTCAAAATGACCACATTTGTCGTTAATTTAACTAAAACAAGGTGTCGGAATTAACAGCATATTGAGTAGGAGTAGTGGCGACCTATACAGGATGTTTCAGAATTGCACGGCACTATTTTAGGGAAATATTCTCTAGGTCAAAATGAAGAAAAAAGTTTATATAAACATATGTCCTAAACTTGTTTATTAGTAAGATATTAAAGAGTAAAGATTATGGGCGAGTTTTTTAATTCATCGATTGATCAATCGCATTATGCGCATAATGCGATTGATCAATCGATGAATTAAAAAACTTGCCCCATGTTTAACAGTAAAACGTTTAAAATATGTTTTCGAAGTGGCCGCCGTTTTGTTGAATGCAGCATTCAGCACGATAAATCCATGTTTTTGTGGCACGCTTTATAGTATCAGGATTATTCCTGATAGTTGCTGCAGCTTCCATTATGCGATTTCTTAATTCTTTTTACGTGCCACATAAGTCTACAATAAACTAAAGACTTCATCCAACTCCATAGAAAATAGTCTAACGTTAGATCGGGCGTGCCACAGAAACATGGATTCATCGTGCTGAATGCTGCATTTAACAAAACGGCGACCACTTCGAAAACATACTTTAAATGTTTTACTGTTAAAGATAATCTTTACTCTTTAATATCTTACTAATAAACAAGTTTACGACATATGTTTATATAAACTTTTTTCTTCATTTTGACCTAGAAAGTATTTCCCTAAAATAGTGCCGTGCAATTCTGAAACACCCTGTAGAATAGTTAAAAATGACCCAAAGGTAATTAACAGGGTAGACACTGGCATCGCGGTAATTCCCGCGGTGTGTTTCGAGAAAAATCAAATCATTATGGATGGATCGTAACGTTGATACATTATTCTGACCGTTCATAAAAAAGTTGCGTCATTTAGGGATATAATGTGCTGTAAAATATTACGAACCTCATAAACTCCGTGGCTCTCCGTCGCACAGTTTATCGGCTCGATTCGTGGTGCGTAGGGCAAACGTTTTATCGTTGCCGTGACAGATGCGGAATTGATCAAATTGCGAATTTTTTTCACGAGCGTTCGCCCGATCACGATTACAAAATCATTGACCGCGCGCCACTCTAACGCAACGAAACGCAACGCAACGCAACGCGGCGCGGCGTATAGCGGCGGTTTGCGATGCCGATACGCCTGGTCTCGTTTTATTGGCGTTGCTCATCCCGGCGTGAACGGGCGATATTACGCATTAGAGATTACGCTTGTGAGCCGAGCTCGGCGTCGGATCGCGTTCGTTTTCGCGAAACCATCGAACCGGGAGCAATCGATACGCGCCTCCGTGAAATTATGAGCATCATCGCGCCGACGTTTTATCCATCCCGAGGATTTATATTTCGAAAAATTCCTCGACAACGAGCCCGCTTCGCATCGCATTGCGCAACTATGGCGTATATATCATTTTTTTCGCCATGCGTGAATTGAGATAAATGCACAGAATTGTGTATAAATGTATTGAATTCTCGACAGTACAATACATGTTAGATTTAGCAAATTAAATGGATATCGAATTTGAAAGTGAAATTCTTTTTACACAGTTAGCTTCGTGTTAGTTTCGTGTTTATCAATTTCATTTGAATCATAGACATACAAATTCATTAAGGAATAGATAAAAAAATTCTGATAATCGATATAATAATCCTCCATATGCCAATGCATCTAGATCTAGGAATAAAAATATATATTGGAAACACTTTTGCATTTAGTTGATACAGTTTGGAAACCCTCGTTAGAGTTTCCAGCGTGCGTAATCAAGGACAGTAAGTTTGGAGTTAGAGTTGCGGTTCGTGGACTGCTCTAAGTTTGACGGCGCTGTTTGAGACAATTAGCGTCTTTGACGTTAACGACATTAATAATTAATAATCGATATTTCGAAATTTAGCAACTCCGTGCCGCGGCTTCTCTTCGTAACATCGGTAATCGCATTCACGGTTGAGTTGAAATACAATGTGCTCGTCGATCCATACCTGCGAATATATTAATTGCATGCTTTTGATAAGAGCGCAAACAACAATGTTATTGGAATATTAACGCATCAGCGAGAGCGTAGGTTATTGTGTGACCGCGGTATTCTCAATTGTCCGGTATGACTGTTTATAAAATCCGCGGATTGTTACGACTGAACAGAATATCGCAAGAGAGAAAATATTTGATTTGAACAATTAAAGTTCAAAAATTGTCTCGATTTGATTGATATATCCTAAAAATAATCTTTGGACAATTTTAGGACATTCTTTACCCAGGTCTTTACCTATCTTCTCGAAAACAATCTGCTACACTAATTACAAAATAAGATTGATTTTTGCGAAACTATTTTTTTATTTGACTGTATGATCGCGATAAAATTTTCGTTATTATAATCTTATTAATTTTGCATAATTTTATGTAGGACGGAAATATCTCTATGTCTCTAATACTTGGAAACAGGACGATGACTGTGCTCGTTTCTGTGATCGAAAGGTATGAGTATAACGTTTGATGATCGGCACTGTCGCTGTCAAGTCGCGTTGCAGTACAGTTGAATGAAGCGCAAAACAGTTCATCCTCCGCTTGCGTCATCGCTTTTAAACAATCGACATCTTTGATATCCCACAGCTTCATTAATAATCCATGATAGACATTCAAACCCAAAACACTATTCACTACTATTGTAATACTGTCCTCTATTGTGTATTTGATGTCGCTGAGTGAATTTTCGTTGATTTTAACGCATTTCTATCGAACTCTGTCGCATAATAACTCTGGCGAATTGTTTTCGTTGATTTAAATTAATTACGTTGCCACCGAAGCTAATAGTTGTTCTATTACTCATCAATAAATAAACTGACAATGAGAACGATCGTATTCTGTTTTATTAAGCGGTAATATTTCCGGTTGTTAAATTGGAAAAGAAATTGTGTAATTTTACAATAATTTAATATCATTTTGTTATCATTATAATTTCGTTAATACGTAAACATTTTTATTGGTATATTGTGTAGGTTATCTTTCAATCCTTATCGTACTCGCCTCAATATACTGCTTTCCAAACTTTCTATACCTATCGCTATTTAGATCCGTGCTTATATTTCGTATTAAAAAGCGTATCAGTAAAATACGCAGAATAAAGTTTCACATTTTGAGACACGATATAATAGTGACATTTTGATTACAGAAATATAGAGCGTTCAATTGATGAGAAGCGAACTGATTCCTTTCGTGAAATCTAACGCTTGTTGCGAACACTTCGTAATATTACATACGCGATGAAATAGTTATTGGATCCTCGCATTATTAAATGTTTTTGTCTCACGTGACATAAAATCAAGTTGAAAATGAATTACTTACCCCATAATTGCTCTGCTATCACCTGATGCCTCCCAGGCTTTCTGTTCCTTCGTTCGTTGCACTCAATACAACACGATACTATATAACGACACTCGCGAAAAGACAATTCATTAAGATTGCGCGTATTTTTTTTTAATCACCAGAGTATAATATACTATCAAAATATAAAATCATTGAAACACTGATTTATAATTCTCATTTTCTGTCAATTTGATTTCTATTCGAAATCAATAAGTTGCGCAAAATATCTGATAAGTGGTCGTCATTTCGATACGTTTATGACTTTTTAATCTAATAATCGCGTACTATAATCATGAGATATGACGGACTTTTATATCTTTCAGTACTTTAGTACTCGCGACCGCATTTGAGGGATAATACTACGGCTCACAGAGTAGTTCGCGTCGTTACTTGCCGGCTGGAGTCTCGCTATGCGAATGATAACACAGCGCGTGCGACGCGGCAGCTTTGCGTACATGTGCTGTACACAAAACAAATACCAAGACCATATGCCAACTGGCAAGGTAATCCTTAACGTTTTTAAACATATCGCTCCGTTGATAGAAAAGTGACACAAGTAGAAAATTAGCATTTTTAAGATAATGAAAAAAAATCGACCCTAAAGACTAATATATTTTTGTGGATAGGTAAAATAAAAAAATGGATAAACAGGTGTTTCTTTATATGGAAAAGTATCACAACTCTGATAAGAGATGAAATTTACAGTATACTAGGGTTGTAGTGTTCGAATTTTGAAAACTCATGACATAGTTTTAAAAAATATATTATAATTGAAACTATAATGGAAAGAAAGTGAAGTTATACATATTCACTATCCTAAAACGTTGTTCCAATTCAGAATGTTAAAAATGCTCCACTGAAAAGTTGATCATTTTGAGATGTGTCACTTTTCTATCAACGGAGCGATATGCCAAATATTCTATTTTTTATTGATATTTTAAGATAATTTCGACATGTTAAGTGTTATTGTACATTTTACGCTTTGTTCCGTGGACTTATTAGCGTCATTTAAGAGTACGATTAGCTCAATTCGATAACGGTTAATTGAAGTAAAAACCGCTCCGCGTGTCGTCGTTATTATTTCTTGAAACGTGTTCGCGATTAGGAAGTGCCAAACAACATTGTGTCTCACGGTTATTACGCTAAATGATTATTAGGTACTTTGGATTAAAAATTCGTATCGTATATCGTCGACGATATTTTCGGCAATTTAAAATAGGATTTGGAATAATAGAGAACTGGAATATAAATAATTATAAGTTATTATTTTACAATATTTTTACGGGCAGTAGTTATTTTCTTAGCGATGCTTGAATTTGAATACATCCGGAATCGCGGGCTGTGAAGTTTCGGTTTAAGTTTACCTTTTGAAATTGATAACGTGAGGTAATGTACGAATCGCTGGATCATTCAAGTCATTCAAGTGTAGGCATAGGCTGCGTTCAGCAGAAAAAGCAGCTTTGCAAGATTTGCTGTTGTAAGATTCTTTAATATGATTGGTTCTTGCCCTTAGTTCCTCCTGGATCTAAGTGTATAAATCAATCATATTAAAGAATTTTACAACAGTTGCAAAGCTGCTTTTTCTGCTGAACGCAGCCATATTTTCGTTGTCGGCATATAGAAGTTACATTTCAGTTTGACCGTCGCTTATTAGCAGGATCGAGAAAGACTGCTATGTTTATGTTTTCGAGCATCGGGGGAATAATAGATTGCGACAGAAATGAACAGGAAAGATTCCGGAAGATTCAGTAAACGGTAGCGAGCCGAATCGTATGTTTTCCGACTTTTGGGGTTGGCTCCGCGAGATCGTTCGATCGCGTGGGATTGGTTGTCGCGGACCCACCCCGCGAGCTAGGTGCGGACCCCCCGAGCTTCGCGGTTCCTGCTACGCGAGTCTAGAATCCTAGATAATAGAGAAGCGACATTGAAGGAAATGGTCTGATTGGCTAGCTAAGGCTGCGGTCCACTTGATGCTACAAATGCTTTGAAGCATTCTTTGATTGGTCAATTAATAGAATTCTTTATTTTGATTGGTCAATTGAACGCTTCGAAGCATTTGTAGCATCAAGTGGACCGCAGCCTAAATCACGTGATTCAGCGCCAATCATTCTTATTTAACCACAGTAAGAAAAAAAATGGCGCTGAATCACGTGATTTACTTTAGCCAATCAGACCATTTCCTTCAATGTTTTTCTACTATCCATACAGAGAAAAAAATGGCAGCTTTTCGATATATCGCACCTATCAATTATCAATGTCGCTTCTCTATTATCTAGGACTCTACGCGAGTCGAGAAGCGAGGCTCACGTCTAGGGTTGCCATAATAAAATTTTCAAAACTAGGACTTATAAGCCAAAAAACCCCGGACATTTCGCTCGCAACCCCGGACGCATACAAAAATGCGCGCGAATAGGTTAGCGAATTGGTTATAATAAACAATAAATGAATAATTATTTTATATCTCGTTTTCAATAGTACTTACAATTAGAGTACAATGGATAAATTAAACATGTTTTTAATTTAAAAGAAGTTTTATTATTAGGTATCTACCTTATTGTACCTATACCTACGTGCTATATTGTTATTGATATTTTTAAAATATCAATAAAATAACAAATAATTATGAAATATATTAAAGAACCAAATCAGCACAAAAAAAACTATTGGTTTTTATCAGTAAATTGAAGTGATTGAATATGATGTGGTTAATTAAATCTAAAATGCAAAATATTTAGAAATTTTCTTAAACCTTAAACTTCGGATATCCATAATTACCCCGGACACATTCAAAAAGAGGACGGTGTCCGGGAAAAAGAGGACGGATGGCAATTACCCTACACGCGTAGAGCCATGTAACGTGTCGAGGTCTTCCGATAATTAGTAAATCGTTGTCGGAATATCGAGCCTAACATCGGAGTTCTGCGATTGGTAACATATAGCATTGAATAATATTAAAGTTGATGTAGTCTCCTAAACTGTAGGATGTGTTCTCTCCCCCCTCCCCCATTCTGATACCACGAGAAGGAACATCACATATATATAAAGACAAGAAATCGTCTTATGTCGATTACATGTTGATAATTTATTTGAAATGGGAAAAGCACAGAATATATAAAATATAATTTTTATTAATGTATTATAATGTAGATATTATTTTATAATACATTAGATAATTCTCAGCGGCGAGGAACGCGACATGTATGTTCCGGAAATGTTTGTTTTTGTTCTGTACAGCCTTGTTATCGTTCGCATAACGAGATTCGAGCCAGCAGAGAGCTGCTTTGCGCGTCGTCGTATTATTCTTCGAATGTGGTTGTGACAAATACTGGAAGATACCAAGCGGGATCGTATTTCATAGTTACTGCAGTAAGCTATTAAGGAAAGTGTCGAAGAGAGGAGACGACATTTCAATCCGATTAAAGCAAATTCTCTCGTCTAACTCAAGATTCAAGTGATAATGATTTTATCCCAATTTATATTTAAACCAAAAGTTGAAAGCGCAATTTGGGATATATTTGAATTCAAGCAAGAAGATAATTATCGCCCATAAATATCGTGAAACAATAATTTATATAATTCTCATTCTCTATCGCCCTCATTCCTATTACAAATGAATAAATCACGGGAAATGTTACGATTCGATAAGCAGTTGTTACTTCCATACATTTTACGAACACTTGTATTTAAAAATATATTATTAATAGCAAATTTTAACTGTTACACACAAATTATTTAATGTTTTCTTTTAATGGCAATTTAAATAATTGATATTAGTTATTTTATTTTAAAAGAGTAATTGCACCTATTATTTGAAGAATAAAATTTATATTGGTTTCGATTGAAAACCTATTTACAACTATTGTGTCTTGACGATAGACTGATTTTAGCTGAGTTCTCTATCAGAAAGGTGACTGTAAAAGCAAGGTTTAGTGAGCAGTCAGTCGGTAGTTTTATTTGTCTTCGTAATTCGTAAGAAAGTCCCAAATAGCGATTCCACTTTTTCTTCTTAGTTCGCTATCTTTCCAACATTTGGGCGTCGGGATGTCAGCGATTGCGGCAATGTCATGCTTGCGCTTTGCGCTGATAAACGGGACGTTACTTGCGCGTGCTGCAGAAAAGTGCTTTCAGACAGCCGAGGAGATTTACGAGTGCGATAGGCGCTTCGAAACGCTGAGCTGATAAAAAGTCCGTCACTGAAAATTCGCGAATTTTCGACCAACTTATGAAAAACGAGTTCTTTCCTGTCAAGGAGAATGAGACAATAGAAATGAATTCGTATCCGACAATGAGTATTTGAAATGAATATCGGCACATGTGTGATAAATATCCATGGAGAGAACAAGAGAATGAGAAAAAAATGTATTATAAATGTTATAAAGTATGTTGATAGGCTGCCGCGTTTGAAGTAAAAATGTGATATAAAAATTAAGGAAATAAATACTAATTAATATCCTTCAATATAATCTTGATTAATTATTATAATATTTGTTGTACATGTCAGTCTAATTCTATTCCAATATATTAATTTGTGGTATTAAAGTATGAGGGATGTTGCATATTATTAGTTAGACTATATATAATATGAAACATGATAAGTCCTCAATATTCGTTCGTAATTGGATATTGATATGAATAATTATGATTTATTGTGTAATGTGTGTTACTTAATCAGGTTAATTTTATTATAACGTTAATCAACGGATGAAATGTTATCTGACAAAAACAATTGTATGCTTTATAATATTTAACATAATATAATTGCCAAATTATTAAGTTATTAAATTATTTCGATCTCACTCACTCACAATTCAATCAAAATAACAAAAATTTTGCTGAAACGGTTATGTTTCTTAAAAAAGAAATATCTTTTATACATAGAAAATTTTGAACAAAAATATTGTACTTTATGCATTTATAAATATATATTTATAAATATTTTCAAAGGTTAATCGCATATTGCTTGATTGAACACGTTGCCTGATCGAACGTAAAGATGCTTAAGCCACGATATAATCCATGTAATTTTACTAACGCGGTTTATCTCGCGTTCAATCGATTCGCATTAGGATTACGTGGTTATAAATTTTAGATGTATGTGATGAGCGACATCGATTTTATCATCAGGTCGTCATATCTTTAAGATCTTTATTTAACCTTAGAAACTCGTACATCTCTCTCTCTCTCTTCCCCCTCTCCCTCTCTTTCTCTTTCTTCTTCCTCTCTCTCTCTTTCTGTGTAGGACCAACGTCTTCCCCGGAAACGACGACTGATCTGATCATTTATTTTACGTGCGAGGATTCATTTCTCCTGCATTGCATCAGGCCGCCGGGCAAGATTTATGTATTTTCGAGGATAGAACTGTAGTATCTGCTTTATGACTCGGCAGATGAGCGAAATGGCTTCCCATCCTCACCCATCCTCGTCGCTTCCCCTATAGAGTCCCGGGGGAGTCCTTTCTGGCAACGACCGCGTTGCTGTGCGCGACTAACGCATCGACAACTTTTAATGCTCCCTTTTGATTTGCTATCTCGTCCGCGTCGTTCCTTCGTCGTCTCTCCACGTGCTCCGTACAGTTTATCTGTTCGTTCGCCATTCGGCGACGATAGTGCGGGAGAGAAAAATGGGTAGTACATTGGCGTGTCGTTCGGCCCGCAAAAGGATTCTCTTTCTTCCTCTCCGTACGGGCAACAATGCTTTTATATACGTTGTGACATACGCGACGTGGGGAAATCGACGTTCTTCAAGCGACCGTGTGCACCGCCCGCAATTGCATGCGGCGGCATTTTGCATTTCCGAATCGCAAGAAAGAGCGAACGCGATACGCGATCGTGGAAAATCGACCGAACAGTCGTATACCGATCTCCGGAACGAATGAGCCGTATTCGACTCGTCATTTCTGCTGTCAACGCCGAAGAAACGCCAGAAATCTCCATCGATGAAGTCTCCGAATGCTTGTATTTTCGTTGTGCGAATCGCGCAGGGCATTACTATTTATAGACCCATTGGAGTGTTGCGTTTTCATTATTTACCATCTGCGTTTTTCTTGTCGTCGGTAAATTTAAGGAGTCTTGAGAATGCTTGACAGTATTTGTACAATATTAACAGCACTTTCGATTTTCGATTGACAAACAACTCTACTTACATAATCAATAAACTCGAATCAATACAGCCACGCGGAGAAAAGTTACGCCAACTCTTTCGGTATACATTGGCACCGTTGACAAGTTCGATCATGTTTGCAATGAAAAGGTTTTGCATTTCTTTAGATTGTGTCAAAAAAATAAGCTGCATTAATAAAAATCCAAAATATCAGGAGTTTAAAACAACTTTATATAATTGTGATGCAACAGTTCTTATTTCAAATATAAATATGAAAAGCCCATATCGGTCGCAGCGGATCTTGGTGCATAATAATAATTATTTTGTGAATATTCCTGCTCATGCGAACTGCGCGCCGCATATTCGTCGGTCTTGAAACACAGTCCTTACATGAAGCCGGAATAATTAATTCACATATTAAATTCACGAGCAATTTAATTTTTGATGCTCACTAGCATCTATTATGCTCACTAGTTCTTATTTCCTTTAACCCCTCAAGGATACACATATTAACTCACTCGGGCCTACGGGTACACTGGGCACAAAATACCTAGTCGCAGTTTTTCGTTTATAATTTCACTTCTAATTCAACATAGAGCTTTTTTTTAAATTAAAGTTTATGCAATTCTGCGTTAAACGAACCCGTAATCGATTAGGTTTAATAAATCTAAAGCGGAAATATTAATCATTGAAAAAAAGAAAAATTTTCGAGTTTTCGCGTTTTTTTATTCAATCTTCAGTATCTCCGGTTCTAATTGACGAAAATATAAATTTATAAAAGCATTTTAAAGCGGAAATGCTCGTTTCTACCTGATTCCTATACCACCTGAATTAAATTACGGGTCAAATGTACCCAGGGTACCCTTGAGGGGTTAATATATTTAACATAATTAATTTATTCGATATGGAACTAATTTGGACTACTGCTCCGTTGTTTCTTTTGTATTACATAAAACTTTCGATTTTACAAACGATGAATTCGTAATTTAAAAAATTCAATCGATTCAATTTGTCCCGTTATTTTAACAATACGTTCGCAAAAAATTCTTTGTGCCCACAATTTTCATGGGATATTCAATATCACGGTGATGGAGTCTTGCGCGATGATATAACAGTCACTTCTAATCTTTTGATCCGCATTTTCGATGCACGTGAGCGGGTGTACATACGTATAAAGCTGCCGCGTAAATTCCCTGCTCGTCGGTATGAAAGTTTCAGTGTTCACGGCGCACTTTTCATTCTGAAATTTTCATGAAGGCGCATTGATCCGCGAACGATTCATCGGATGCGTACATACGTTTCATGTGCCGCGGCAAATTTTACGCACATTTGTACGCGATAAACGTTTGCAAGTCGTCAGCATATTGTTGCCGTCAGTTTGCTAAAAGCACCGATTATTGGGAGAGTTATAACAATTGTTCGACAATGTTATCGTTTTCGATTGCCTTTTGACCTATCGTTCGCCGCAGCTGTACTCGCGGTAATATTCGCAGAGCGAACGAAATGGATGGAGACGCAAACTACACAATTAACGTAGCTAATGCGAATACTTATGGTAAATAGTTGACACTTTCCCTACGAGTTATGCGAATTGCCATATCGATATACCGGCGAATATCGCGCATTAATACTCACGATATTGGAGCATAGTAAGTACAATTAATATGCGCAGTAATGTTTATAGTGGCGCAGATAGTTCGATTGCAAATAAATGAGTGAGTAAAATAATTTTATTTATATATATGTACACGGAAAGAATATGATTTTGCTGAAATATCTAAAAATTTGGCCAGATACAAATCTGAAAATAATTTTGTTGGGCCATCAAAATAATTATGTATAACGCCCAAAATAGTTGCTGGAATATCAAAACTTTTTGTAGCATTATTATGTTTGAGCGTCCCACGTAGTTACTTTTGATGGTCTAACAAAATTATTTTCAGATCTGTATTTGGCCAAATTTTTAGATACTTCAGCAAAACCGTTCTTTTCGTGTATATAAGTGTAAAATAAAATTATTTTGTACATATATATATATGAATGTTAATTACGCTTTTCGCTTATGTAGACTGAAAAGGATGAAATTTCTTGAAATTTTGACGCACTATAATTTTACATTTTCTCCTATGAAATTGTTTATCTAAAATTTCTATAATAAGTAATATAGCGAGGAGCAAATAAATTGTACAATTTTTTATATTGGGAGGGAAATGCAGAACTGAACGTTCGACCAATTTTCATCCTTCACTCTTTTCTGCCTAGAGCTTTTGCACATTTCATACGAGCAGTCTCGCCAATCTGCGCAGCTTCGAGTATAGGGGCATTATCTCTCTATAATAATGGCGAGTGCACGAATCGATGGAGAGACAAAAGCAGACAGTCGGTGGGTGGCAAAGGGCGTAAAAGCGGGGAGGAGGAAAGTGAGAGAAAGAGAGACGAAGGAAGCAAGAGATAGAGCCGGACGCGAGCTGGGCGTGTTGCATTATCGTTATATTTACGCTCGGACAAGTCTGTTCAATCGTTATGGATATATATAAGCTACACGGTAGAAACGAGCAAGTAGATCTCCCATGTTGTTACTCCTACGAGACGAGCGTCCTCGCCTGCTTTCTATCCGTTAAAGCTCAGCGCTGCGAGCTTTTAACTGAAAGATAATTGCGCATAATGTAGAAGCTCAATTTGCAATTAGTGTAATTTAAAATTTGATATCATTTTCTGTTGCTAGTTACATTACTTTTCATCTTCCTTTATTTTTTATAATAATTAAAAACTTATTTTAATTTAAAATAGTTACTAGGTTTTTTCGGGTTACCTCCGTCAGCAGTGTTGCCAGACTTGGTACAATTGTACCAGATTTGGTACATTTCTAACTATATTGGTACTCTGGTACTACAATCGAAAAAACATCAAATTTGGTACAATTTCAATATCTGGTACAATTTCTGGTACAAATGGTACAATATTAGAAAAATTCAGTAATGTTTGATCTAAATGCAAAAGCAGCATTTTTAATAAACTTTATTTTAACTGGTTTAAACAATATGTAATATTAAAAAGACGAATAATTCATATAAATGTTACTTTTAAATGTTTAAACATATTTTATTATTATAATTTATTCATCTTTCTCATATCTTTTTGCTAAGATACTTAATTCAAAGGATCAAAAACAGAATATATAATTTTGTGAGAAAGAAGAGAGAAAGAGAGAGAATGTGCATATTCTTATTTTAAGCAGAGTGTAATAAATTGTAGGTAAATAAAAGGAATAAATATAAATTTTTGGTACATTTTGACTAAATTTGGTACATTTTTGCGTTCAGTTGGTACAAAATATTTTTTGGTTCTGGCAACACTGCCTCCGTGTCTTAATCCATCGTTAATGCCATTAATGATGGATTGGCATTAATGATGGATCAAGACACGGAGGTAATCCGAAAACCTCGTAACTATTTTGAAGAAAATACTCGTGGAAGCCTCAAAAGCATAACTTATTTTAATTATAAATTTATACGTTTTCATGGAACGCAAAAATGAACGATTTTATTTTTCGCCGTTACCGAAAAGCATTAATCGAAGATCTGAAATTTTCGCAGCTAGGAGTCTCTTAATATGAACATTTGTTACGTCTGCGTCTACATTGCTTTGCGTTCTTTGGTCGTGCACAAATTACATTTCGTTCGTGAGGTCTAAGTAAATTTTATTGGACATGCCGGCGGGGGTTCACGCGAAGCGAGCGAGCGCGTGCACTTTCCGCGCCGTGCATGTAAAACGCCTTCTCTCATTGTAAAGTATTTCGGCAGCAGTGTTTTGCCGGGGAATCGAATCAGCACGCACCGGCGCCATTCCATCGCCGCCGGTTGTGATTTAACGCGCGTCCCAACGCCGGCGGGGCGCTTACAGCATCGGGAACGCTTCATTGTCGATTGTGTGTCGCGTTGAAATCGAGCCCTGGGATCTATTCCGCGCTCTCTCGCTGAATGTTGCTCGGCGGCGGCGGCGGCGGTGGTAGCGGCAGCACTCGAAACGGCGCATCTCGATACGCCCGGGTATTTGACTGATACAATTGAAACATCAAACATACAGAACTGATTGATCTCCCTCTCTCCATACGGCGTAAAAGAGAATGCCCGGTGGAAGTGTCAGCCGTTTAGTCGTGCGCGCGGAATCGCATTTGCGTCATACGAACGAATATTCCCGCGCAATGGAATATAGTTGTTCACCGCCGATGGGTATAGTGGTGTATTTTCGTGTATCTCTTTCCGGTTTTTTTTAGGTGATTATTTTACGCACATGATTTTTCCATCTGCAATATGAAAGTATATAGACGATTTTTTTTATTGAAAGCGGCAATTTAACAATTTGAAAATAGATACCTAAGATTCTCTCTCTCTCTCTCTCTCTGTCTTTCTATAAAGAAGTTAATATTACATTGTTTTGTGTACCGTAAAAATTAATAGCACGTTTAATTTAGTTAAGAATGCAATCATTTAATTTTAATAAGTTACTATTGTCAGACAACCTCACTAGAAGTATATATTTTAAAAAACAAAGTATTTTAAATAATTTTAAGGCAGTATATATTCTTCAGATTTTTTTATATAAAAGTATTTTAAGTGATATTTTTTAGCAAACTGTCTTTAATTCAAAATAATTACGATTGGCATTTATTGTTAGATTTCTATTCTACCATCCATAATTCTATCACAAGATATTTATAAATAAGGGAGTTAGCTGGAGAAATATTTTAATTCTAATTCTAAAAAAAATCGAACAAAATAACTTTTTAAAATCCCGGGAAAAAATTTTCATATATAAACATATATGAACATATATAATTATATATGAAATTTGTCCATACATGTTTTTCTTCTCTTGCATAATCTCTATTCGTATATATAAGAAAAATAATAATAAAAAGAATTTGAAAATAATTAAAAGGATAATTTCCGCAAAATAAAAGTAAAGTTTGAGGTAATGAAAAAAAATTGCCCATATATAATCATATTGCGGAAATTATTCTTTTAATTATTTTAAAATTCTTTTTATTATTATTTTTCTTATATATATACGAATAGAGATTATACAAGAGAAGGAGAACATGTATGGACAAACTTCATATATAATTATATATGTTTATATATGTTTATATGAAAATTTTTTCCCGGGATCAAAATTAACGTGCAATGTCAACGGCAAAATGGTCTCGCCAACATATATTATCTCCATACTATTAATACATGAATACATCGCACATATTCACATTTTCATCAAACTAATATGCTTTGTCATACGATCCGTATAATATCAGTGCTGATAATAATACATTTTGTTACCTCCGTTCTATGTAATTCTCGTAACATCCGAGCGAATGGTATCGTCCACGATACCAAGAGTCCTCCTCCCCCTCGTAGAATTGTTCCGAGCGTTCCATTATATTCTCATTCGATGAATCGACTACACGGGCGCCATGTGTCTCCCACGGCGTATACATAGGGGTTATTGCACGACGGACAAAAATACACGGAGTCGCGAAAGCCGATTTACGTTCTGTATTTAGAACAAAAGCATGCCGCGTATATCGCATGCTCGAGGAATACGCATCTACGACTTATGATGTTTACGATAATTCTTGTTCTTATCTAACAAAAATTTACATGACGAATTAATATAGAAAATAAAGATAGAAATAGGGTATAAATGCAGATTGCTCTGGAATTGGTATCACTTGTTTTATCTGCGGGAATTCAATTTAGAGCCGATCTTGCGGCATCTTAAATGTGTAAATTTCCTTTTACATCTTTCTAATTTTCAACATGAAACATTCCGGTAACTTAAATTTAATTGTACGTAACTGAAGCAAAACCTATTAAAAAATAATTGAGAAGTAAAAAAAGTATCAATATTTTTATATAATATAAAATATTGTTATTCGAGATGCTCAATATCCGAAGTAAGGTATCGGTGTTTCGTATCCCTGATAGAGTAGGGAAATGAACCTTGCGACAATACAAATTGTAGAGGGTTAGTAGAGGAGATTTACGAAGCGGATCGGATGGATCCACGATCGAGAGACTTCTTATTCATCCGCAAGTACGTCTAATGGACCATTTCCGGCAACGCGATTGACTTTAATTATAGGCCCCCGAAAAAGATCGACGCGCCTTGAACGCTGCGGGCTATTAACTTTAATGGCGACGCAAGGGAGGATACAATGAGACATAAAAAATAATTGACCGTTAGCCTTTCGACTGTCTTCGCTCGCCACGTTGCGCGCGCGTCGCGATTGCATCGTCACTGCTCGTAGAGCGCAATCGCTATCGCCCGCCGCATGCAGCGCGACTGCAATACACACAGGTCGATGTAAATGGGAAGCGAGGCGAAAAAAGTTAATTACATGTCAGCATAAATAACGCTCGTTTCGGATGTGCAGCACTGTTGTAAATTTCATCATGCCGCGACCGCCATCCCCCACCGACGGAAAAATCGCTTTTTTCCGGCCCACGATAGATTAGGTTCACCGCGCGATTAGGTGCATACCGATAGCGGGATTTCAACTTCGTCGGCGGTCACGAGAGTCCTTCGGAACGCTACGTGGTTAGATTATTTTTGTAGGACTTGTGCGATCGCGAGAGAGTACTGCTGCCAAGGACGCCGGCTCGCGAAATTGGTTGTACGAGAAATCAATTCCGGGTTGTGCACCTTGCGTTTTCCATTACTCACCGCGGCTCAATTCTATCTAAATGAAATGGAAACTTTCGCTGTGCCAACGTAAATGTTATCTTCGAAGTGTGCGCGGTTTATGTAAAAGGTAGAGCGCCGTTACGGAATCGTAAAGAAGCAATCGATCATACTGTATGCTAAACGGAAGTGCAGATATACCGCTTTTACGTCCAAGCAGGAGAACGTGAGAGAAGTTTTGAGCTATAGTATAATATAATTTAAGAAGTAGCGATATATGTCTTAATGCAATTGACGCATCGATTATGGAGTAAAAAATTTAGCTTTTAATATATTAACAATATTAATCTTTTTCGGCCCAAATTATTTCGCAAATAAGCGAAGATCAAGTATTTTGTCTCCAATTTTATTTAATCGGAAGATTCTTATGAATCAAAGAATTTTTATTATTTGGAAAAATTTCTGATAATCCTATAAATATAGTTTGTCGATTATAATTACGTATCGATTCGAATGCTTGGAGAACTAGACAATGAACTATCGCAAAGCATTATATTCAAGCCAGCTTATAGGATTGCAAAAGATGAACTTTTTAACATATTTTATTTAAATATTAGATTCTCATTTTTTTGAAGCGATAAACGTGACTAACATCATGAGTTTAATGCTTCTTTCTTCGAATTTTTATAAATAATTAATAATATTTAATTTTTTTGTATTCAAATATTTCTAATTCATATTTTTAAAGCGTTTCAAATTTATATAAATTTTAATGTTAAAAATTATCCAAATTATTCGGAAAAAAGCGAGATCTTAAGAATCTTAAGAAGATTTGAAAGTTAAATTTATCAAACGAATCGGTAGATACACAGATTGAATGTAATTACTTTCGTTCGTTTGTTAACTTCCAAAGGGAACGATGAAAAAGGAGTTGTTACGATGATGAGACTTTAATGAGGTATCAAATAATTTTAAAAGCTTTCACTGCAAGCTCTAAGTTAATAGTTTTTTAGGCCTTCGTTAATAGTCTTACAATTAGACAGAAAGGGAAATCCACGAAAGATAAATATTTTATATTCATTCCATACCTAGGTATGCAAATGCGCGTTAATGTTCGTACAAACCGTTTAATTTTCGCCTGTTTTTCTCACCTCGTAAATAACTGCCAGGGAAACGAACTGCGTCAAAACTGACGGGAAAGTCTCACAAATTTCCCATGGCCGGCTATACGCATAAAACATGTGTCGCGATAACGTTCGTACGATCGTTTAAACAACATCCTACGGGGTTGCCACATGCTTGACGATAAATAACATTTGTACCCGGCATCGGTTTTCGTCGGTTTGCCGTTGACACCGTTTATTTCTGATTAATTGAAAAGCTCGTGTCACCGTCACGTGTCGCCGGCGTTGCGCCGCGCAATTTGCTCTGACACACTTTTCGTTTTTTCTTCATCACCTGGCCTTCGTTCCGGTCGACGGACCGCTATATCGTAAGTTCTGTTTTTTTCTCCTCTCGCGAAAATCACCGAACGTCGCGAGCTTTTCGTCATGGTTGTTTAATTTCGCGTCGTCGTCGTCTTGTTTGCATCGTTAATTTATAACAGAATGTACACGCTTCAGATAAATGCGCAGCGACTCAACAATGAATTATTCGGTGATAAGAACCATCTCAAGGGTATTTCCTTAATGTCAAATGGCATTTTCTCGACGTATACCAGGTCAAGGGTGCATACACGATACTCGACAATATTCTTCGCGTAACTGATCCTTTGCTCCGCTTTGCAAGCGCTTTATTTAAATGAATGCATTTTAAGTAAACTAATTAATTTTTATCTTTTCTCAGTTTTCTAGAATTGAGGGTAGCGTGTGAAAGCGTGAAATGTTAATTACGCAAACAGAGAATATTATTATATAGCGAAATAAATGTATATTTTAGAGAGCATCGCACATTCAATAATTTGTTCTAGATGAAATTAAAACACACAACGCTTCGCTGTTTTAATTTCATCTTCTATTCTATCTCGTGCATCCATTTTTTCCTGTTTAACATAAATGTAAAGCATTAATTAAATTTGTTATTATATTTTATCTTTCATAAATGTAGAATCAAATCAAAATATTATTAACCATATTTCGTAAATTAGATATGTGACAAAGATTCATAGTATTGGCCAAAATACATTAGAGAGTTTCTCTATATCAAGCGGAATGGATAATACATTTTGAAATAAAACAGAGGTACTTAATAATAATTTCAAGATTATTACTGTAAAGCACTCGTTCCTCGATTGGTATTAAATTACGGATGAAACTAGAATAATAGCATTTCGCGTACTGGATCACTTCTTCCGCGCAGTCGCAGGAAATTACGGGAGCTCCATACCTTTGTTGAAACCAGATCACCTCGTAATGGCGATGAAATTAGTCTACCTCTTAGCCGCACTTGCATTGGTATAAACTTACGAGATATAAATTATATATGAAAATGATTTTGACGACTATTCGGTTTAAAGGTTGCATACAAGATCAAAATGTAGAATCGTGAAATATATCATTGTTTTTTAATGTCATATTACATCAACGTTATTGAATGTTATTGATCTTTGAGACGACTTGCACGGTGAACGTTTCTGTAAAATTATGGCCAATAACGTATTATTTTGCCGAACAATTGTAGCAATTTCATTAGATCATGCTACTGAATTGAAACTACAAAATTATTGGTTTCTTCAAAGTGGACAGAATTTGTCTCACATTAGAGAATAAATTATTCTGTAAGAAATGCAAGAAATGTGTGTGATCATCGCAGCTATTATCGAACGAAATATTAGACTATATAAAATAACATCACGTATCTAATGCCATTGCATCTAATATTTTATATCTGATCCACATTTGGTCTCACGGAAATTATATTAAGAGATCTTTGTAAAGGTCAAAATAGAGAGATAATTAATTTAAATTAGACATCCGTAAAGGGCTAAATTGGAAACGGTTTCAATGGGATCTGAGAAATAATTGTGCAGATAATATATAAATTAAAGGGATGATACTCTCTAACAAATAATGCTAGATATACATTTTGTATATGACATGATTAACTATAAATAACATACGCACATACATAGTTTAAATTTTTAACTTCCATTTTAAATTCCAACTTCAAATGCCAAATTTCGATTTTTTAGAAATATTATATTATCTATTATTTCGGATTTTAAGATATTGGCACGATTGCGGTGATCACGACAAGCTTAATTCGGTCTTATACGACGGATTTATTTTGTAGTATTCTCAAAAAAGTACTTATCGATTAGTTCGATTCCACTTTTAAAACAACTCTTTTTCGAACGCATGACGATTTCACGACGTGCAAATACTTTCGATAAACTTTCACGGAAATGGAGGCACGTAGAACCATCTGCTACGTTTCACTTGGTTGGAAATTGCGCGAATTCCCCTTTCCTTATTGAGGGACAATTGCGTTAAAATTTCATTTGCGTGAATGGATAGTTACGCCCCGGTACGAGGTTTATTTCATTGTGAAAATAAATTATTCGCGGAGAGTGCCGCGGCGGCACTCGCAAAACCTTCCTCCCTTCGAGCCACGATCCTTGCGACCGGATCTCCAGGATCCGGCAGGCACTTTGACCCGCTGTATGACATCGCAAACTTTGTTACGACCGGGTACTTGCCGGTGATTTTAAGTAACGGGCGCCACGCCGCACCACACCTGGAATACAGTCTCTTATCTGAAATAATCATGAATGGATCCAAGCATTTAAAATAATATTTTCTATACAGTATATTTTCATATACGTGTGCACACATATATCACTGCACATTTATATTTGTTATATAGATGCGTTTTAATTTTATAAATATTTCTTTTTATATCACAGTACACATGAACAGATAAATAGATTTGTATCCTAAATTCCATTGCAAATTATAAATTGTTTAGAGTGAAGTATTATAAGAAAATTGTGAATAAATTATTTTATTTCTTTTTCTGTCTTATTGAAAAATTAACTTTTTATGCCATCTAAAATAGAAAAATTTTCATCAGCTTTATAAATGCTTTTCTTTTTCCTTAATTATATTTGATTATATATTCATATTTTTGCACTAATATTTAAAGACTTATATATTTCAAGAGAATTACTGAAATTTATAATAGAGAAAAACAATAATTTGTAATTACTAAGTTAAAACTAAAGTTAATCAAAGTAATAGGTTTTTATGGAAAGTTCGATAATCGAAGTGCAGTTCCTAGGAACGTGCAGCATTCTGAAATTGTTGAATTTAACGTCAGCCCTGCTCGGCTGGATCGCGCCTAATTTTCGCGTCACCTTTACAAGGAAGATCGTAAGATGGTTGAATTACTCTTTTGCTTAAATGGAACTAGTAAGTAGTAGGAGGAAATTTATTGCATTGTAGAAATGTCTATACCTAGACGTGGAGAAGGGAGGAAACAAGAAAAGGATAAAGGCAACGAAGGCTTGGGTAAAGCTTGTACCATAAAACTGTTGGTAGTTAAAACTACCTATCCTGATTGTGAGAGGATAGGATGCGCAGCTATAGGATCGTTTCACTTTTTTTACTGCGACATGAGGATCTGCTTTCCTGTTTCTGTGTAGCCGACCGTGGATGGTAAAGCTCGTAAGAGAAAAGTGTATCAAAAGAGATAGTTTTTATAGAGAAATATCCGTTAATACATTAGATGAGGTAATCGTGTTCAAAGAATATAACATATTTGAATCTTTGAGCCAATAATGTCATTCATATCTTTTTTATTTTTGGGGGAAGAAAAGCTTTGTAAAAATAAATATAAAATCCAGCTATTTTAATACTTCGTTTCCCATTTAATAAAGGACAAAACACGAACATTTTATATTACAGCAATACAATTACGCGTTGAAACAAGCATTGAGTATGCTAATTTTATTTTTATTTATCTTTATTTGTGATTTATATTATCACTTTGCTTAATTTTTAACTACACAAAATTTGTACTAGGTCGGATCAACGATCCCGTGGCTAATTAGATGAGATCGTTTAAACAAGATCCTACGTGACAACAAATCGTACTCGGAAATAATTGCATTGTCATCAACGAGAGGTTTATGGAAATTCGTGGCCAGACACTTGGCTAACGGTAACCCGGTATAACGAGGCGCGCACTGATGTTGGGCGACAAATTATCGCGGCCTGTTGTCTACGTCACCCGCGTTACCTACGTTGCGAAGGCGAGTAATTTGCATTTAGAAGAAGCCCGTCTCTGGCTGGCAGCATTAATCTGATTTTTCTCCCGTAACCACCGCAGTTTTTAACTGACGCCTGTCATGACGAGCGCATTGCAGAATCTTCCGTTCTGCTCATTTTTTCGTCCTCCAGATATGCACGTAATTATCACGCGCAGGTGACTATGAGGAGCGAAATGCATCAAGTAAAAACGTAATAAAAAATTCCGTGCAGGCACAATGCGTGAAAAATGTAGATTTTTTTCAATAAATAGAGAAGTGATACTGAAAGATTAATTTTGTTCTCTTTTAATCACGCGTATTGTTCACTTGCTATCATCATTAAATCATAAATTTTATTTTTAAATATTATTTCATAAAAACTACAAAGCAAAGAAATAATTTTTTTCGCACACGGAAGGAATGGTTTTGCTGAAATATCTAAAACTTTGGCCAGATACAGATCTCAAAATAATTTTGTTGGACCATCAAAATAATTATGTAGAACACCCAAAATATGTAGTTACTGGAATATCAAAATTTTTTGCAGCATTATTATCATATTTGAGCATCCTACATAGTTACTTTTGATGGTCTAACAAAATTATTTTCAGATTTGTATCTAGCCAAATTTTTAGATACTTTAGCAAAACCGTCCTTTCCGTGCAGAGATAGACTACGGAATACGAAATTGATGACATCGAATACGTTTACGATGGAAAAGTCGATGTCAAATTTATACGTTTTCGCACATCAATTTTTTGATATTTAACATTGAAAGTAGTAGTTAAAAAATTGTTTAATTATAATGATCAATAAGAAGTTGAAGCTCATATAAGTATCGAAAATGAGATTTACACCGTTCTACATGCGGATGTTATTACGCGGATGATCCAGTGTCATTTTTTCGAGTTAACGTAGTTTTAATGCGTGTTTTCGAAACAATGTTCAAGCGAGTAATGAAACTTTCCTGATCAATACCTCTTTCATTTTTCACAGCGGTAGACTGCACTTTCTTACGCGATTCTCTTTGCAGTATCGCGAACAGCAGAACTTTTGTCATAGGGGATCGTGCTCATGAATCTTATGCTATCAGAATTTTTGACATTTACGTTCATCTTATTGAACTTTATTGCATTAATGTTATTAGATCAAGAAAAAATTGAAATCATTATAGTATTTAAATTTATTGCGAATTATATATTAAATTCTTCGAAACTTTTAACATTTTAAACTTTTTATATTTTAAACTTTAAACTTTTAATATTTTTCTGCAATTCCTGTAGACTATGTTTATTAAAAGTGCTTACGATAAAATATCGATATTTCGTTCATTGAGCAAGTTTGAAATTGATAAGCTTAACTAGATTTTAATAAACATTTAGATTTTAATAGTTGGAAGACAGTAATGTGGATGAATAAAGAATATTAATGTCTTGAATAATAAATTCTTGTAGACTACAAGCAACATTTTTTAGAGTATATTAGAATTAACGATAATTATATGTAATTAGTTTTTGTTACAAAATTTTTTCTCATCGTTGCCACTAATGCTATCCATATCGCAGTATGCCAGTACTCTTGACAAAAGTATGGACATCTATTAAATTTAAGCACGCACAGCCATTACTCTGCCACGCACGAGTCATTAAAGATTTTTACTTACGCGTTTTATCGCGTTTGTCAGTGAAAAATAGAATCGCACGGCCGCTCGCGTGTGCGGCGGTGATGAAATTTACGCGGGTCTACATCGCCGCTCGTTTATTCGTTCATTCGACTCGCAACTCGAGTTTCCAACGTATAATTTGTCGCATCGTATATATGCGTTAGTGTAGCGTAAATAGCGCAGTGATGTTTATTTGTCGCTTTCGCGGCATTCGTTTCTCTAAAAAATGATTCGCGTTACCGAGTTTGCCCAAGCGATATTAGGAATCGAGAAAATCTGATGAGATTGCTTTCGTACTTCAGGGATTACAGGATGCTACATTGTCCGTAAATGTATACGGAATATGCAACTATGCTGATTCAGTTGCTGGTGGTTGATTCTCGATACAATATTCAGTAGTAGTTATGTCTGCATTTCCTTTAGGAATGGCTAGTTTGTTCTGCAATTTAAAACTTGAAATTCTATTTCCGAAGATTGGATTACATCGCTAATTCTCTTAATATAATCCAATATTTTCCTTTCACCTACAAATTCCTTGAGCAATTTGGAGTAGACCTTTTCTTAATAAACCCTTGGATGCCATTTTCTTATAATTTCTAGAATTTGGTGAGTTTATAGAATACTTAAATTAAAAAGTTTAAAAGTAAAATATATCTAAAGTTAAATGAGTCAAGTTTCAATTTTTATTTGTCAAGCGCTGCTCTCTTAAACTTTTCTTTTAATTCACGATAAAACATCTAAAAAATCTTTATCTTTATTACTGTTTATTGCTTATAACTTAGAAATTATAAATATCCCGACATTTTTTTGTCAAGGAAATATGTACTCTAAAGTCAGGCAATCATGAAAGACAGCGCACGAAGCATTTTGTACATTACGAATGATTTCGACGCCGCGTACCGTACGGAAATGAACTTTTCGTTTTATTGTCGCCCTGAGCAGTTTCAGCCTTTAATTTGCCGTGAGAACCAACCAAACAACAAGTGTGCGTTCGCAGAAATGCAATGTGATAGACAATATTCTATTACGGAAATGGAGAATTCCTTCGTTGGCCAAGTGATTTGCCGTAATTGCGGATTTTCGCTTGTCTTCTCCCTTCTCTCTCTTTCTTTTTCTAACTTTTTCTTCCTTTCATTGCCAGTTTCTGTCCTTTCCTCCATCTCGAAAGCTGGATCGCGGCACGACTAATAGGACGACCAAGCACGGTCTTGATAATGCGCCCGCTGAAAAATGCCAACAAATTCTGTAATCGCGCATTTTCTCGTTCGCGGATTCTTTATTTTTGTAATATCTCTCTCGCTCGCGCGGTACTCAGCCTGCAGCGACGATGATTAAAAGCGTGCACTCTGTGAAGCGTAATTGGATGACTCCGAATATAATTATAATCTTTTGATTCCTTCGCAGTCCCTCTGTGTGAAGCGCGTGATGAAATTAGTTAGTTACAAATTCCGTCAGAGAAAGGGTTGTACACGGAGTGCCTGCAATTTAATTTAGTGACATATGCGGTATACTATAAATTCTAAGCGGTCTGCTTTTGATGCGTAATCCTAGTTATCAGTTTATTGGCAATTCCGATTCCAATTGCAAATGCGCATCATTTCCGCGTTTGTATATACGTACACAATTATGTTATATTGTTTGATCGTAATTGTATAGCATGATATTATAATTATAATACAATGTAACATTACAATATTGCAATTTGTGTAATGTTTACATTAATGTCAACTACGCATCGTTAACCATTATCGTGTAAAGGTTGTGGTTATTATGTAATTATATAATATATAATTAATTTTATATGTGGTATTCTATTACATAAAAATATTGTATAATAATTTAATTTATATTTTATAATTATTTATATATGTTTGGCAGAGAGACGTTAAAAATTGGAATGCAATAATTTCTCAGATTAAATGATTTTAGATTATATTTGAGTTCAAAATCGATAAGATCGCTTGTCAAATTTTGTACATACTTTAGAAATTTTATAATGAACATTAATGCGAAATATAGTGATATAGCACTACCGAAACGAGTTAATAGCGTGGCGCGACATCGGTATCGAGTAGCGCGACTAAGAAAATGAACCGACAAAGTCTTCCGATATTAAGTGACGCGCGATGCAAATGCAGTCAAAGACCGACGAGCACTTTAAAGTCCCCTTTAAGAACGCGACATTGACAGGGAGTATATATAGATAAAAAGATTATTTTACGTGATGTCGACGAACCCGGGCTTCGATCCGTTCACTCCGCCGTCCTCGCCGAGCTTGTCTGATATCGACGATATGAGACTGTCTGCATCACCGGCAATTTTTATCGCGCACTTTAACACGCTTCTCAAGATAACTCGTTTCCTTGTCTACCTCGCCATCTCTGCTGTCTTTAGCATGATAGAATGCACATTCTATATACTGAAGATCGCAGCTTCGATATGCTTCCGTTAGTATTTTTCGATTGGCCAACGCCCCGTTGCGTTATTGTTGTCGCTGTTGCTGTTTTTCCGAGAAATTGAGACGAATCGCGTCGGAGGTATCTAAAGCGTGCGGTATTAAATTACTTTCACTAGCCGGTTCGTGGAAGAATTATGAGGCACGACGATAAGAACGAGGGGAGTTGCAGAGTGCAAGTAATAAACGTGCAAGATTCCTGTCCCGTATCTCTTGGGTGGCGGTAGTTAATTGAGCTCCTTTCCTTCTTCGCCAAAATTAATTTCGATTTTCCTTACCGTTTTCATGCAGCAACGAAATAGGAAAGTGCGACGAGAAATCTGCAGTTTATAAAATTACTCGTGGATTTCGTGAAAATGCAAGGATGTAGTCAAGTCGCAGTCTAATACAACGAATTGAAGGATGGCTTTTTTATATGAAATGATTCTTTTTTATATAGCTTTATATATATATATATATATATGTATATGAGAAAACTAGAGAATATTAGAGTGTTATATTTTAGGTTAGATATTTGGAAATCTTAATGCTTTGGAAATATTTATTACATATTTATTAGAATTTTTTAACATTTACAAATAGATTCATTGCTGGATTATCAATAGCTAAATTTGAAGCTAAAGTTTTTGTTAACATAAATAAAATAAAAAAAATATATAATGCGAATTATTCTTGCAGAATGCCTTTGAAGAATTTTTTAAAATCTATTCTTGAATTTTTTGACACAGAATCTTTTTGGAAAAATTTGATTAGTTGATATTTAATTAAAAGACATGATTAAAAAAATTTTATCAGACTTGTGGAAATGACCCGATTCTGTAGTTTGCTCCTCCTTTTGTCGGAATTTCCGGAATACGTGAGCACTATTTGCGAAGTTCGAACGACGAAGCCAGTTTTTCAATTTGCCATACGGACGCTGCGTGCGATAATACGTCGAATTTTTTCGGGTGCCAACGGCGTTGCAAAGCTTTCCCGATCGAACGATTTTGGCGACGTGAAACGCGAATGAAAAGAACTTCAGAAAACCCGTTAATAGACTGTTGGACGGTTAAAACTTCCGAAGAATTCCATCACGAGAATGGCTATTGAACTGGAGATTTTTGAGGCCAATACGCGAGAATTTGGAAAGTGCAGTGAGAAATTTAATTTACTCTCTGGCTTTCACAATAGACTCCTTTTTTACGTTATACACTCCGATTCTTGAAATAATATTTTAGGATATCCTAAAAATTTTGAAGTATTGTACACCAGATACTTCAATACGTGTATTAGTATTTACTATAATATTTAAATTACCTGTTATTTTTTATATATAAACTGTCTAATATTTAATATTTTAGAATCTTTATAAGTATCATTTAAAGATTAAATACTTATATTAGAACTTGTCAATGTACATATTTAAGATATCCAAGTTCTATTTATATACCGATTATTTAATCTTATTATTTAATTAACGAAAGTTATTTAATAAAATAACTCTTAGGCATTAGGTAAGGAAAACTTAAGTACATAAGTTTTTCCCTCCATTTCTGTCATAAAGTCTTTGACGACGGAATGTTTTTGGTCTCCACGACAGACCCAAGAATTCTGGCAAGTCGACTAATGGGCTGTTAAATGGCTGAAATTTCGGAAAAACTTTTCGTTGTCGCAGGCTCACTCGCTTTCCGTCTACGATCTGCTCGGGAACAAAGAAAGGAGGAAGAAGGGTTGGGCTCTGTACCGCGCAAAGGTCCAAGAATCCACTGGGAAGTTTAGCAAGGTTGATTAGTTCATCAATCAATGACGAAGTGTTTACCGCCTCGGCATCCGATCAATTATCGACTGATCCGTAGCGTCGGACGACGCGAACCGTCGCATCGCGGCACTCCGCTCCGCTCACGTCTCGAACGCTTTCGCAATTTTGAGGCGTCGCGAGGTCATTGATTGATCGTCGAAGCCAACTTCCTTCTCTGACGTGTTATCCCTTCTTCCTTTCTTGTCCCTTACCATCGTCTCGCTCATCCATATCGAGTTAATCGACCAAGTGCATTGTCTTAAGAAATTGCTTTGCCGCAAACATTTCTCGAAGGAACGTCCAGTTATATTCCCTTCTTTAACATAACTGCATCATCGCAGAAATTCATCTTTTTGACGATTATAGATATCTCTCTTGTTTCATACAAATATATCTTTGTATGAGATACAATAATATATAGTCTTCATATAAATTCTCACAATGCTTCTTATTTTACTGCACGGGAAAATCAGCGAGTAAACTGATAATTTTTTTTGCAGTGGAATAATTTTTTTACAATATTTGATAAAATTGGCACAGCTCTAACGTACTGTTAAATTTCCAAAAGACAAGGTGAATGATAACGTATATTACAGTCTAGACATTTTTTATTATAATTTATGTACTTAAATCTGGCACGTGTAAAGTCGGTTGTAAAAAGAGATCGTTTAAATGATAAAAGTCTATACGTAGATATATATATATATATATATACGTTTTTATAATATTAAATATTGATAATGCTGTATTAGAGAGACTGTGTGTTCCACACCAACGTAAATTACTTGAATAGGGATTAATTATATGTCGAAACTCCTCATACGAAAATATGGAGATCGTGATAATTTTCGAATTATAAGCTGTAAGTTGGTTGATGGTATCGCATATATAATTCGTGCACGGAATAATATATATTTCACGTCAATACAACATTGATAATAAATATAATAAATAAAAATATTAAGTATTTATTAATATTTTACGAAATAATATTTTGAAAATATTAATAATACGTGTGAAATTTGTATTGAAACGAAAATAATCCGTTTAGTATTAAATGTAAATAAAATATTTCTATTTATCATGTGCTAATGTGCTATATATTAGAATTATTTTTATGATACTTTAGGAATTTTTTATATTTCAATATATCAAGTATTTTAATATAACCGACATGTAGTTAATTAATCCTAAAAGAATTTTTTTTGCGGTTTTAATAAATCAAGAAAGATGAAATTAAATTGCCGCAAAAAATGTGGCAACTCAATCTTTTTTTTGATTTATTAAAGTTATACAATTTTATTCCTTTCGACGTAAAAACATGGGACATAAAAATATGGCTATAGATAACAATAATAAATCAATTAACGTTAATACTTCTCGATCGAGACATGGTAAATTTTATCCGTCAAATAAAAAGTAGAGTCAGTATGCGATAATGGCGTTTATTAAGATTAATTTGAAATAGATAGAACGGAATATGTTGTGTATTTCGCTATACGTTAAATATTTCGCGGTATTAGTTAATACAAAGTATGTCTTGCGTTGAAGTTCGAGGGAAACGCGTCTCGTGTGTCGTCGTCATATCATTTCTCATAACGTATCGCGACGAACACGAGAGTATCCCTCCTTACAGTTAATGATAATTAGGTTGTGTTGATTAACTTTTACTGATTCAGACATTCAAGTCAAGACAATGACTATTGATCGTGGCAGATATTTCGCGCGATTTATACATATAAAGTAAGAACGGAATAGATACGAAGGGATAATTGTGAATTATTACTGTTTCGCGATATTCGATACTTGATATCGAATGTACTTCTCATTGCGTTCTTTCGCCCGTTCAAGCATACCGCTTTCAAATCGAGAGCATAAAGTAATATGCGGATTATTCCGGGATTATGCTTTATATCGACATCTTGATAATTAATTGGAAACGCAAAAAGCAGAATATATTCGTATAATTATTTTAAATCTAATATTTCGCGATAAATTGGCATACGTGCGCCGTTTGACGTTTGCTTTTGCGCTGCTGTGTTTGCGCTCTTGTATTGATAATATTTTGTTGTCATTCGTATGGCGAGAATCGAACCATTCCCGTGTTATTATCTCTCGAACCGTGATAGTGACAAGTACTAGAGGATCGCGTGAAATGCAATCATCCCCCACGAACCATTATTATCATCCCACGCGATTAACTAATTCGTAAGCATATACGGACGGTTGTTTATCGAGAGAATCACGTAAAGCACCACGCAATCATCATATTTTGATTATTACTGCGCGCGTGATAGTAATTAACTGTACTTTCGCAAGTGTTTTATTGTGCGAGTGCAATCGAGAAGTCTGACAATAAGAGGAGAAGGAGGCCTAGGTGACGTCTTATTATTTATTGTTTATTTACTATTTGTGGAAATAAATTTACCATTTATAGTTATATTTTATCCGTATAACAATCACTTTTTGAAATATGAATTATACTTACAATTAGTGTTGATATAATGTGAATATATTAGAGTTTTGTAGTTCAACGTAGTTTGCAACATAGTTTACAACTTCGCTATTGCACGTTGTATCGGTGAGTCACAAATGGTTTGAATTTGGTAGGTAATGGATCTATGAAAATTGTATCAGACATGCATAAGAGGTATATAGATGTACATATATCGAGTTCATTAATAATAGCGTAAGAATAGCAGTATAATAATAATATATCTCTCATAGATTCGTTACCTCAAAGTGGATAGAACAGATTAGTGCTGATTTAACTACGTATTATCAAACAACACATATCTATCGATTTATTGTGCATGTAAGATGTACACAAATGCAAATAGGCACATAAAATAAAGAGAGAACTTTCTTATATTATTTTTTGATACATTGTATGATGTCTCATTATATGTCAGAATACTAACTACGGGATGCGCCAATCACTTGAAATTTATAGAATAAACTTGCAAACAAAAAAGAAATGATACGACACATTTCTTAGATAGAATAAGCTCGCTAAAATATGATAAATGATGATGCAGTGATTTAAGCGAAAGAGAAACTGTCTCTAGATATAAAGATATTATCATCCTTTACATTTTTTGCCGAGCACTCTATACAGTGAAAAATTTTCAGGGTTGAGAGCATCATGAGAATGTAATATATATATATAACAATATTTAGATTAATTTTAACATTAAATAAATTAAATCAGCAAATCTATTGTTTAAATAAATAATAGAAAAGGAAAAGTAAAATATAATTATAACAAATAAAATGCTGATGTTCTTAAAATATAAAGTTTTTATTTAAGCTTTTTCATGATATTTATATTTTATAGATAATGAAGATTGGCACAAGATAAGTTTATATATCTTTTGTACATATACAATATTTATTGGAATTAAAAATAAGTTTATATTTATAAGAGATACAGCAGGGAAAAATGATTAGCTCTTACTCAAATATAATATTTTATTTTCCTTTCTTTTTTCTTTTTACGTATCTTTTTATATATAATAGAATTTAAGGTTTGCTTCTGCGTTTGCTTCTTTTTTCAGGGTTAAATATTACATAAATTATTATAAGAGATATATATATATATAAAACATAATATAATATAATATAATTTATATAATATATATGTATATTATATATTACAAATATAAATAAAAGGAATATTTACAAATTCAATCGCATAGCATATTCCACAATATTAATCTATTTATCAAAAAATTAAGCCAATTATTGATTGTATTTATTTTTATGATGTGCCAATGTTACCCTAATCCTTGATAATCTATCCATTCAATATTTGTTGATAATTTGATTTTAATTCGCTTGAAAGTGAGAAGTAATATAATAAATGTTTTATTTCAAGCGAGCTTTTTCCTACAGATTAGTGTTTGAAGTTAATTAATTATACATATTAAATATATTACTAAACTACTTGATATATTGAAATATTATAAGAAGGATGTATGCATATAATGTATAAGATTAAATAATTTGCGTTAAAATAATTAAAATTTGGAATTGTTAATTAATTTAGCAGTATCAGATTGCTATAGTACACGTAATAACGTGTACTTAACCTGAATTTGAGAAATTAAAAGATAAAATTAATTAAACAATAGAAATCAATATTGTCTGAAGTGTGTAAGCATAGTTATGAATTTAAACGCGAATTTTGCGCGACATTACTGATCAACTTCGTTTCCAACTTGATCTAACTAGCTGAATCTACTGCGATCTCCATATTTTCGCATTTTTACTAATTGATCTGTAGAATTTCCATATCTTTTAAAATAAATTTAAGTATTGTATGATGATGGGACATTTTTTGTAATAAGAAGGCAAGCAAGACTTTAGAAATACTAACGTACTATGTCAAAAGGCATACCTACACGGAAAAAAAAATTTGTTAACTTGACTAAATCTTTCAACTAAATTAAATTTATTTAGTTCAAGTATTTTTTTATTTAACTTAAATATTTATTTATTTAACTTAAACATAAAATATATTATGTGTTTAAGTTAAATAAATAAATACTTGAACTAAATAAATTTTATTTAGTTGAAAGATTTAGTCAAGTTAACAAATTTTTTTTCCGTGTACTAACGTATGTATGATTTTCGTAGATTCTTCTGAGAAAAATGTATTATTTATTATTTAAATTTAAGTAAGAATAAAAGAGGAGAGAAACGCACGATAATGCAATATTAAATTTGATCATAACGCATGCTTTATTCTACGGGAAAACAAACATTATGGCAGATAAATAATAATTTTCGTTGACGACATGAATGGTTGGGAGGGAAAAGCTTGCAGGGCGGCTTTTCAGGCATGGAGAACGACGGTGTACGAATTTATGAAACGCGTTGTCTCGCGGAGGTTTTACGGGCCCTCGATACCGTAGAGAGGGCTGCACCAGACGTAATTTACGGCCGCACACGCGGCGGAGCAACGGCGGGGGTAGATGAAGTAAATAGTTGAGAAATTTCAGCGGCGGATTAAGGCCCGCAGAAATTGAGCGGCGATGCGATGTCTGGGGCGACTTAGTTATCTGCGGGCGCGGCTCAGTCGTTCGGCGCAAGTCTTCTCACGTTTCCATTATTCTAAGGCCGCCGGCGAGAAAGTTTCCGCCTCCCTGCCTTCGCGCGGGGGAAGAAAAGTTTCGCAATCAAAATAAGAAGACACGAATAGCGGAATCTATCGGGCTGAGGTTTTTACGGAGGCGGGAACAGATGTACGCGGCGCGCCGTACGCGGTATATGGCCAGAAGTTACGGAAGTCACATGTAGGTACGTCATCATGCGCGTTGCGTGTCCGACATATAGCCACGTATTGTGGAATTACGTTCGTCATGGAATAGATTTTAGAATAAGAATAAATGGGATTCAGAATAGATAAAATTTTAGAATTAACAACTTCAATTTAAGATGTACAGTAAGCTTAGATATACAGGGTGTTTCAGAATTGCACGGCACTATTTTAGGGAAGTATTTTCTAGGTCAAAATGAACAAAAAAGTTTATATAAACACATGTCCCAAACTTGTTTATTAGTAAGATATTAAAGAGTAAAGATGATGTTTAATTTAAAGTATGTTTTCGAAGTGGCCGCCGTTTTGTTGAATGCAGCATTCAGCATGATGAATCCATGTTTCTGTGGCACGCCGATCTAACGCCGTTAGACTATTTTCTATGGGGTTGGATGAAGTTTATTGTAGACCTATTGGCATGCAAGAAGAATTAAGAAATCGCATAATGGAAGCTGCAGCAACTATCAGGAATAATCCTGATGCCATAAGGCGTAATCTGTACTCTTTAATATCTTACTAATAAACAAGTTTGGGACATATGTTTGTAAAAACTTTTTTGTTCATTTTGACCTAGAAAATATTTCCCTAAAATAGTGCCGTGCAATTCTAAAACATCCTGTATAACAATCAATAATTAAAATTTATTATTTAATAAGTTTATTCGTTTACGTTTACCAAATCTATTTTTTATTATTAAGGTTTCCTCCAGAAGAAATTCTTATTTATTTTCTCTGAGAGGTTATCGATAATCCTCGATAATCTCGTAAAAAAAGAATTGATTCCTGATTAATCCAAGGATCCATAAGCGAATGAAATGGTGATACTCTCGGAAATGATGCATCTCGTATATTCAGGGAATGAAGTTACTTGGTTGAGAAGGCAGATCGTATACGTTGTAAACCTCAAACCGCGGTGCATGTAGGACCGCGTAATTAATTCGTTTGTTCTCAAAATCGTTCAGTCGAGGCAGCATATACGTATAGGAATACGTATCGTTATCCGGAGCACCCATTTCCGTGGCTCGCTTAATCTACATCCGAAGAGGGGTGGTGAAAGAGAAGGTGGGCTTCGAAAGCGCTTCACTCGCTCGGATCGCGATGCTATTTTAGCTCCTGAGCACGGTATTTTCTCCATCGGAGGTATACGTACACGACGTACCTACCTATCGTTCGGTTACCACCGAAAGGAGGAATCGCGATTTGTATCTCCCGGAATCGGCGGCGCCGTGATTGGTCGGTCACGGAATCGTCGTGACTGTCGAATAAATTTCCCCCTGCGCTCGCGCGCAACGAGGATAACGATCCTCATAGAGAGACTGATTCGGTGGATCGATCGTTGAATTGTGGCCCCCGTTGCCGTCCGTGCATAACTCATGATAAATTCGCGATCTCATTTCATTGCGCTCTTCGTCGCCGTTCGACATCGGCGGGAGATCTCACAGGTCTGAAAGAATACATACTCTTCTCGGCGTCCTCGTTTCGTTACCGAGTTCTTACTTATTGAAGGAGGAATTGAATCTTTTATTACCACGTGTGTTTCTACACGATTGCAGACATGCCAGGAATTTTGGAAGTTCTTGGATCAGTACTGAAATTTGTATTAATGTTGGATGATAAATGAAATTACAGGTAGGACTGATTTTTATTGCAATATATTTCCAAAACTGATCATTTTTTTGTTTAATGCACAAATCATTTGCACACATTTATTTCATTCAAAATTCAAATTTATTTTATTATTTTATTTATTTATAATAAAAGATGCAATAGCATTCTTGTTTGACGAACCAATTGCTTCTAAATTTCACAGTGTGAATAAAGCAACTATTGTTAAGATTGATATCTCCAATTTCGGAATATTGAAGTTGTAATATAGGTGAATAAGATAAATAGAATTGCAAACATACATATCTCAATTTTAATGCAATGTAATGGAATGTATGTGTAAAAGTAGGACGAAAGTCAAGGAACCAAAAGATTCGAAGATACATATTTCGAAAGAAGGAACACATTTTCGAAAAGTAAAACGTTAGATTATTCTTTCCTTCTAAGCAATTCTACTGTTCTATAAACAGTTCCATATAAAGGATTTGTTCTTCAATAATTATGTCATGAAACTAATTGTTAGAAATTGAGTGTGACATATATCTGACATACAAAAATAGATATACTATAATCTGACATACTAAAAATAGATATATGTGACATATATCTATTTTTGCAATATCCGCAGAAAAGATGTCAAAAATTTACGCGTTATTGTTGCAAGGAATTATTAGATGACGATGGCATCAATTGGTATCTGTGAAAGAAAATAGTTCATAAAGATAAACGAAAAATAGAGATGAGAAGGGGAATACGTACAACACCGTACTTACGCGTATGAGGGTGAGAAAGATAAGAGCGGATACTAAATCACCGCCCTAACTCCCGTCTATAATTGCCTCGGTTGTTTTCGTTATCACTTCGACGCTCGGCGGATTAAGATTTTTGTCCTAGGGAGATCACCATTCCTTTCTAAAAAGAGACAAAAGGAAAACGTATCGTTAAAATACTTCTAATGCGATCTCCGTTAGTTTTCCCACATGTAAAAGCTTTAATTCTTTTTCAGGGAATATTGATTCTCTTTTTGTGTGTTCAGATTATGATTCATTATATATGTATAAAGAAAATTACATATTTTGCGATCACGTCTCTATATGACTCCGCGAAGTTTTGAAATTGATTATGTGAAATGTAAACTACATATATTTGATCATAAAAAGTACAACTTTCGCATCCATAGTAGATCTCGTATGTATTTATGCAAAGTCACGAATAATATTAAAAAACAGATCATAACTCGCGATATGTCCACACGAACTGAATCCACACTTATGCTGTATTAATTTAAAATTTACATGTTTGCGCGAATGCATATTGCGAATGAGAAAAATATATTTGTTATTCGGTGTGACGAAAATGAAAGGGGATAAAATCGATATTTTTCTCTCGCGGCCATCGATGAGTTTTCACGCGAGATCGATGCAAATAGCGCAGCTGTCTTCCCAATATCACACAAGCACCATCTTTCATAATCGTCGCCTCGGATACCGCATTTTCCCATTCGTACTGTGCAGTGGCGACAGCGCATTGCAACGGCTGCAAACATTTTTCGTGAAAATAACTGAGCCGCAGTCGGGCGGAATCGCTGAAAATTTTAGAGGATCGCCGACCTGGCCGAGCTCGCTTGCTGAATGCGACTGGATTTACATAAACAAAACGGTGAACCCACTTTTTAGAGTAACGTTGAAAATCTTGCGAGCATGATCCGTAATACGTTCTCGTATCAAATGTTTTCTGTGGTATCGCGGAAGAATGATCAGCCAATTGTGACACGCGCTTATCTCGGACATCGGTATCGATAAACCATCTTCGTACATTCCGAATCCTCGCTCGAAATGCTTTAGGAGAGGGCACGTTCTCGCAATTTTTCCATGGGTACGGATACGGTGGAGATATATTGATACTGGCTTGCTGGCGTAGAGTTACCAACCAAAGAGCAAGAAAATCGCTTTCGATACTTTCCGATGTTGGAATTATTGCAAGTAGTTGCTCTTTCTCGGCAATAATTACGTATAAACTTTGCAAACAAGATAAGATATTATTTATTTTTTTTGTTATTATTTAACTACACACACATAACATTTTCAAGTCGAATAAAATTAATTGAGGAAAAATAGTTTCATATTTTGCAATTAGCACGTTATACGTTTTCAGTGTAAATTTCTAGTATAATATGAATATAATACTTCAGCGAAATAAAGTTAATAATTTCGACACGTTCTTAATATAACATGACATTTTGACAATTAGGGAAAAATTACAATAGTTTTCCGCATCGCATAACGTCGAGTCAAATTCGTAATTCTGCAAACATTGCAGTCATCAAATGCCATACATGAAATAATTATTAAATGCAGGTCGTCATACCACAAGAGTATTTCAATAAATCTCATTGGAGAAATAATTTACTGCATAATATGTTCTTTTATCGCGGCGTGCACAATATAAATCATGCTATTGTTCGAATTACGTGCGCAATTAATTCTCAGATATAATATGTATATACGTTCTCACACACACACGCACACGCACACACACACACACACACACACACACGCACACACACTCTCTCTCTCTCTCTCTCTCTCTCTCTCTCTCTCTCTCTCTTTCTCTCGTATATATATTTTATTCTCATATATATATATGAGAGAGAGAGAGAGAGAGAGAGAGAGAGAGAGAGAGAGAGAGAGTGCACGTACGTAATTTTTGATGTGTTTCAAACCGGTACGTATTTTCTCGTATTTGACTGCGCATTGTAGCGCGAGAGAGGTTCCTCTACTTTCTCCGATACGTATATATTCTGATACCCATAATAATCATATAATACGATTGTTCAGTTAATTCCGCAGGGACAGTCATTTCAAATTGAGCCTATACTCATCATCACGCGAAATATTTCAATCCGCCTCGTCGATAATAATTGGCCGGAATCCGGACATTTTCCGACGATAAAAATGACCCTGGTTGGGATTTTCCTCGATTCATAATCCGCGCCAGCCATATCGATTTTGGAGAAGTTATTAATGATGGTACTTCATAACGTTTTTATACGCTCGTGATCGCACATTTCTCTTCATACTTTATGCGAGATTTCAATATATACCAAGTTTAATAACTTTTTATCATTTTTATTTATATTGGCGTTTTATATTGGCTATTATATATAAGAAAGTTCATGAATTTTGATATTTGAAATTCATTTTTAAGCGCTTTTGCACAGCGATTTATATCGATTGCTATACATCGATTGATGTTGCTACAGATAGTTATATAAGTGGGTCCTTTTTATATATGGATTGATATGTGGCTCATGGAGCAGACTTTAAAATATTGACAGTGTAGATAGATGTGAGAAAGAAATTTTAATAATCTTTGAAGGAGAAGTCAAAGTACGTTATCTCTCGGATTCTTAAACGTTTTCTTTCTGTTTGATAGTTCATCTCTTTATTTTTCTTTCATGGAGAAAAATTTCTAAAGAAAAATTCTCAAAGAGATCGGTTAATTAGATTATTAGATTGCCTGATATCAAGTTGCTGCTGTACTGTTACACGCGCAATGTCGGATTACCGGATTACATATCGTACCGGCTTCGTTCTCTGTCCCTCGTGATACATCGATGTTTTTCCGCCGACGATCCCCAATTACCGGCTCGCCCAACGAATAGCAGACGGGCATTTTCGCGAGCGAGCTGAAGCAGGATATAAGCGCGTGCACACACGCGGAAATATTTTGCGGCGAAGGGCGCGCTCGCTTAGACGCGTATCCCGCGCGGAACAAATGGCCGGCGATATCTCGGGGCTCTATCGCGTCTTCCCTCTTATTTTCAAAATACTTTATTTCACGCAGCAGATTGTACCTATAGAAATAAATCCGCCCGCTTGAGCAGATAGTTGCTGCGATAACTCACGGGCGTCCCCGTTCCCCTACCTACCCTCCTGTTCCACCACCGTCGTCATTCCCGAGCGCGCCACCGTTTCGTCGTAGCTTATTCTCTTCAGTTCAAAGTTCTATATTCCACCCGCTTGCACCCTTCTCTATCACCCTGCTCCTCTTCCTTGCTCCCGCAGATGCTCGACCTTTCCCACCATCGTCGAACCAACGAACTTCAGCCTCGCGTCGCGCATTTCCCCAAACCCTTCCCGGTCCTTTCCTCCTCGCTGCGTCTGGTTTTCTTGTTTCCTTCGCCGTTCACCAATATTTTCGTACGCGGAGAGTCTGGACGGATTTAGGAAATTGCTGGTATTTTTCTCCGCGGTTCCCACCTTAAGTCGCGAAACGGCGACCTTTAACTCCCACATGATTTTGTACGCTTTTCCCTATCGAATCAACTTCTTTTCTTGGATTAAGGGTTAAACCATTCATCTATTTTAATATATTCTTTTTTTAGTTCAATTAAGACAAAAGCACTATAATCCGGTGTATTCATTGTAATCCGCGTTCCTCTAAAGAAAAAAATAAGGGCGCATGAATTGTATAGATTCACGAAGAGATTGATCTGAATTGCAGCACAGCACGAATTTAATTGTATCGAAATATTCTGATCACACTCGCACTAGCTTGATCGTTCGTAGGACATATTTTTGTTAAAGAAACGCCCAGGTATTTTTCGTGCTATTTACGGTCTATAAAATGTGGAGTTCCATTGCAATTTCTCGAGTGAGACACATCCGCGCATAACGATGAAATTGTCAACCGACACACTTCTGCCGGCTACACGTTTTATATAGTACACGCGGTGGTCCGTTTTAGGTCAGCGATGCAGCAGCTGGACCACCAGCTTCGTCATGCATGTCCATCTGCGCTTTTGGTCCACGTCAATTGCCGTGTGCGTTAGTCCGCGTATGCGTATGTGTATATATGAGAGAACCGTTGTATGGCTCGAACGTATTTTCGTAAAATTCAGTGCGGGAGATTCGTGATTAAATTCAACGGATGCGATTTCGGGCACACCTCCGACAAGTTCGCGCGTTTCTACTTTCCTCGCCACTTTGTTATTGAGCGAAAAAAGGAAAATGGTTGATTCGCGATTTCGAATTAATGCGATAAATTAGACTACTCAAGAGCTCGCAGAATATATGATCGGAGTGTTAATTATGTAGAATTTATTTTAATTACATTGAATTTATATTATGTTGAATTACTGTAGCTGTAGCTATATTATGTATAGCTCTAGTTTCTTTGTATAAGATACTGAGAAAAAGAACTGCTTAGATTGTGCCTGTTCAAGTTCGTCGAGTGAAAAGACCCTTTCATCCGTAACTGCTCACGCTGTTAACTCTTCCTAATGATAACACTAACTGATCGCAGCGCGTAGATAATGTGCACATGTGTATGTAATAATCTATGAGTGGGGCCTCACAATGTCTGTCTCTCTTTGTATCTTTTCCTTCTCGTTCAAATGCAGAGAAAGAAGCGTTTTACTTGTGAATAAGAATTTGGATATATGATTTTATAATAAGATTTAAATTAATAAGTTGGTAATTACGCTTGTGTAAACAAATATAAAGTTAGTTAACGCAACAATTTTCTAATCGCATTAATAATCGTAATTATTGAATTAATCAAAGATTTGTTGCATTATTTATGTTGCTTTAATTAAGATTTATTTAAATTTGTTTTTTTAAATGGAAAATAATTATAAATTTTAAAAATTTTTAATAACGCGGCGACTCTTTTTCGTACTAATTAAGTTATAATCTTATTATAATTGCTATTAGAAATGACGCATTAATCCTCAGTTTTACGGGATTTTATAACGCGGATGCATTGTGTCATGTTGTCAATGAAAAATTGCGTGGAACCGTATAGAATGTCAAAGAAACGCGATCACGCGAAACGAAGATCGCGATCGACATGGATAGAAGTGAGTCTGGAATATTAAGGCCGTATTTCTCGCGTCATTCTGCGGATCGAAGAGTACGTTCAGCTTTCTCGGGTGGAAAGTAGTTCGCGGAATAAAAGATGCCGAAGTTAGATATATGCCTCCCAACATCGAAGGAGATTTGAATGGCAAAAAGATTAGTTGATACATTTTTTAAATTTGGAAGGATAGTAAGATAATACATTTTTGGTGTGGTGAGACGAATAGAAAAGTTACTTTTCCGTAGACTATGTTTCGTTGTGCACACGAGCATACGATTAAAGGAGAGAGAAACTCATAACAGATTCTAGAGTATGTAAACCCGCTGCTGCGTGTCTTCTCGAGAAAGAAGTTCAGCTAGCGAGGATGAGAAAAGGGGAGGAGAGAACGAATGAGGAATAGAGTGACAGAAAGGGACTCGGAGAGAGACGAATCTAAATTCAAATGAGAACCGACATACTAGCACGCAAGACCCAATCTCAGTCGATGTTATAGCCTTCCTTACCTCGCCCCGGTTCTCTGGGATCTTGTGCCGGCGTTCGGCTTCGTATCACCGTAACGGCACGTCAATATCAGAATACCGGAACAAGGCTAACGATACCGAGCCTCTCGCAGATATCCTACAGAACACATTGGCGTCTGACAGTCACTCTAAAGCGTTGTATTGAAGGTGAGGTCACACCTGATCAGGCTTCACTTTGCGTCGTCGAGCTTATCGATGATACGGACGACACTGTTCATTCTATGTTAAGCGATCGATCAAAGCGGTAGCCTATAGTCTTGCATAGTAAGCGTCGATATCTGATAAACTGTCGAAACATATATCCGATATACTTGATTTATTAAAGATTTAATTTCTTCGTTACGTTACATGAAATTATTTGGAGATATAAGCGCAAATGTTCTATGTATAAGTAAAAATAAAAATAAAAAACATATATGTAATGAATTCGATATGCTTCTCTCTCTCTCTCTCTCTCTCTCTCTCTCTCTCACGATTTTTTAAATTTTATTATGTAATTTATAACTAAAAGGGAATTTCTTGCGTTTGACAAAATATTTACAACAATTACATAGTTAATTAAAGCGATAGTTAATAGTACGTTATAACGCACAATATGATTAAGTTAGTAAAGTTAAATTAGTATAGTTGTCTAATATATTAAGAATAAGCGTTGAAATCAACTTAGAGAAATAACAGAAATAACATATAAATGATAGAACAGCTGCAGTTTTACGCTGACACGGAATCGATGTTACCGTCACGTTGCTTCTTTTTGACAAAATCCGGATCTAAGTTCGCAACGGCTCATGCTCTTATATTTGGAAGGAGTTATCGGAGGATATCACGTGACGACGCGATTTTCCATAGGTTTTAGCTTCAGCAGATTTGTTTCTTACGACTTCAACAAATAGATAGCTTTCTTATGACAGCCTTACATATTATTAGAAGCATTATGAAGATCAACGAGTATATGTATTCTTTTTCACATAATATATATTTTTAGATTTAATTCTATAATCTTTAAATTAATAAGTTAACTTATATATATATATTAAATCTAAAAATATATATTATGTGAAAAAGAATGTTATTAAACTAAAGCATGGGCTTGTCGTAAAAGAAATTACAGTAGTCGCGTAAACTATAAAACAGGTGAGACGTACGGAATAGAGCGTCATTTTTAATGGAGAGTTAGGTCAGACGGTTCCTCGATATAAATTTCCGATTCCTTTCTCGCTCAGCTGGCCGCAATGTGCACCGCATGCAAGCTCCGAAGCCCGGGACTGGGAAACGGTAATTTCCCCTTTCGTTTTACGCTCCAGCGTTTTCCAGCCGTGACTATACGCGCACTAAATCGATCGGCGATCCGCGCGTATTTTCGCGCTCGCGATTTCCGCGTCGACCGTAAAAACACATTTGCGATCCGTCGTGCACGATCGCATAAAAGCAAAAATAACTCGTCCTAGTCGGTGCTTCCATGTCTTCTCGACGAGTGCAACAATGGTCTTCGCGAATTCGATGTGTGTTTTAGCGACGCGGTTTAAAAGGTTACGAGATTCCGATCTCCCAGTCTGCGAATCGAGTAATCTTATCTCGCTCTTTTGACGAGAGATAATATAGAGTTCGATAAGGATGTTCTGAGAACTTGCTCTGAGTGTAAAGAAAAGAAAATGAAATATCTTTTACAGTGATGTTACTTCTATAATAGAGCAGTATTTCGTTTTGCCTTTGCAGAGAAGCTCCGGATGTTTCTCAGTGCAAATAAAAGTGGGAAGTAATAAAAACGAATGTTCTTTTACAATGATTCTTATTATAAAAGCATCTCGGAATTTGCGAACTTTGAGAATTATTAATTAAAGATTTTAGTGAAAGATTTAAATTAATATACGATATAAAGTCGATTTGAAATTATCTTAGAAATAATATATCGTTACCTATTTGCAAGCATTCGTTTTCATCAAAGATCGATTTCAAATTTATCAAAATATTTCTAAAATTAAAAAACTTTCTTATAGACAATTCTATGTAATAATTGTAATTATTTTAGAGTGTCTTCGACTAAGAATAATAAAATAAGGTTCTACATTATTTTTTATAGAATGTGAGTTTTGCCTTTGCACTTTTAAAATTTTCAATTAAGGTTTTATTTTGATTTTGGTTAATTCCAAGTTAATTGCTTATCAGGCGATATTAACATTCTTGAAACAAAATTCCGAAATTTCACATAGCGAAGTTCTTAAGTGCGCACCGTTAAGGAAATGTTTTCTCCTTTGCATAATAGTACTTAATGCTCTATTCCACTACCATTCGTATCTACCTTCTACTCTCTCTCTCTCTCTCTCTCTCTCTTGTCGCCTCTTTCCTTGACTTCGCTAGTTCCGCGGACTATTCGCGATATTTACTCTATCGACCGCGGCGAATCCGACGATATATGTCGTCTAATTCCACGATGTACGTTAATGTCGGTTCAAGCGGAGGCGCGCCAACACACACACAAATCTCAGACTAATTCCATGAAAGATATTCGTGAAAGGCCAGACCAGCGAAGAGGGCGAATCTAGATAGAAACTAATGAAACTTAGACGTTAGCTTCTTCTCCTCCCTCTCGCAAGGAATTTACAAGAATAATTTAGATATATTTTTCAATATCTTAAAGTTATAGGTTGCTGTATAGAATATATGCGTAGCAGAAGGCACCTATCATTTCCTACATCTTTTTGTTTTGTTATATTTGCTTATTTCTTGTGCTAGGGATTCCAACGAATATATAATTAGTTTTATACTTTAGCATTATTCTACACAAGGCAATGATGATATACATATATTGACACAAGAGAGGATACAATTCTGTAGTTATATGTCATGTGGTAGTCAATTGTACTATACAATCAAGTTAGAATTTAATTAGAGTTATTCTCATTACCAATTGTTATTGTTAGCTTTACTATAAGCAACGAATTAAAGATAAGGTGTCATACAATTATTTCTAATTTATCGACAACTTTTATATACAACTATTTAATAAGATGAACATATTAAATGATATGATATATTACTTCACGTTTTATCTAACATTCAAAAATAACGTCAGTTTGACTTGACTGGAAATGGTCAAGGTTCGACTCGAGTAGTCTCCATTGCGTACGATACGTCCTCCTCCTCGTGGTTGAATGCAACCGGAACTTGGTCAGCTACCCGACTGAATTTTCCTACGTCGTGCCCCCTTTGTGCCGTACCCCTTTTGTCCGCGATCTTCGCTGTCCAACGGCATTATGAACGGACTGGCGGGGGGATTGGCGACCGGCCGAGAGCGAGACCGAGCCGGCCGAATAAAATACGGCTGCGCCGGCTCGCCGCGCCAGGAAGTAGCCTTTCCCTCGGAAAATGGCCTGCGCGAGGTTTTCTGAATTCTACGTGGATGGCCGACCGAACATCCACCCCCCTCTCTCTCTACCTTCTTTCTTTTTCTCCCTTTCTCTTCTTCCCTCTCGTTTCTTCCGCTATCGCTTGACCGTTTGTCGCATACATGGGTGCCGTGTAACACAGGCGGAGAAATATGTGTAAATGAAATGCTTTTTGGGTTAGAAAAAAATAGAAAAGTTTAATTTAATAATGTCATATTGTTAATTAGTTGTGTAAAAATACAACAGCTCATTAGCTCTTTTTTGTCTATCAACGCGTAAAAATACCCTTTGAAAGAATCATTGCACGAGATTTTTTGAAACACCCTACGATTAGAGGATAATGTCTAGAATTTTTATTTCTATTAAATAATGTAATATAATGATGTCATGAATTAACAGCGAACTGTCTTCATTAATTATTAAAATTAAAATGTTTGCATACTGGTATGCCTTATGGGCTTGATCTGTGAGCTTCCACAATTCTTTTCATTAATATAAATTATTATTCTTTTATTCTTCTCTCTCTCTCTCTCTCTGTATAACTTTATTAAATGTATTGCTTATAAACCAGAAAATAATCATGATATATAGTAGACTAGGAAAGAGATGTAAGTAGCTAAAAATACATTTTTACTGGAAAAACATTATCTTAATAGAATGTATTAGTAAATTTAGAATCACATACCACGGATCCTTAAAAAAATATTCTATTACTGTTCGTGCAATTTCGAAAGAAAAATTCTGGCGGCGCCTATGGCTACGTGTAATCTGCGGGTATGGGACTTCGATTCGGCTGAAAGGGCTTGGCGAGAGGACAAAATATTATTGCGAGCCGCATCCGATTTTTCGCAGTGGCCCGCAGATCGAAGCAGTTCGTTGTAGTGTGTTGAAGAAACACGTAGCTACAGATAGCATACTTACGCCGAAATATAAAAGAAAATAGTATAAAAGTGCGATGGCAAGATCTTCGAACTTTTGTCTTTTTTTTGCTCTTTACTTTTTTCTTTGATTTTTTTGTTCCATTTGTTCATGATTTTGGGATGCACATCAGACAAAAGTTGCTTTTGCGAGTGATCCCCTCTTTCTCTAAATAAGTTAAATTTTTTTTCAGAATAATTGCACCAATAATTGTTAACATTATTATTATTAGCGCAATTATAAATAAATAAATTTTCATTTTATTTAATATATACATACATATATAAAGAAAAAGAAAAATCATTCCTTTGAAAGGAAAATCCCTTTTCAAAACAAAAATATTATCCGTAGTTAAATTTAAGTTACTTGATTAGATAGTATTGTTAAAAATTTGAGTTATTTCATTAAATATTGTTGATAAAAATCAATATAACATAATTAATTTTTTTTATTTTTCTGCAATCAATTTGCAATTTTTATGCGAATATTTTGTGCGTTCTTTTGCTTGCAGAAAAACTATAATATATATAGTCAAAGCCCATACTTTAAATATTAAAATAGTATCTACGTGATTTTGGTACATAATATCAAAATATTACATTCAAACTTTTGTCACGGAAGGCGTAAACTATACGAACTGTATGCATAAAACAAATTGTTTTCTTTTTAATGTCTTACTATTGCAAAGAAAATTAGTTTATGAATAATGCTTTAAATGAAAAAATAGAAATTAACATGATCTGTAGACAGCGGTTGTATATAATTATTTTTCTTTGCTATTCGAACTATATTAATATGCATGAATGTAAAAAAATAGTTTATTCAGCATATATTTAAATAGTCACGTATGCCTACTGTTATTCACATGTCGAGATGTTTAGAAATTCTTGGATGATCCCATAAAGTTTGTTGAAAAGTTAATCGTTTTAAGGAGGTTCTTCAGCTTAAAAAAGGGGATAAATAATGAAAATTTAAACAATAACAACGAAAAATTTGTTATTAGATAGTATTTTTTAATAATATTAATGAAATAATGAATATTGATACAAAAAGATTTGAAAAAAATTTTTTGTTATAATGATTTACATGTCGTTTAAATATCAATAATTTTTATAAAAACATAGCAACAGAATATTCACCAGTATGACATCATATATTTAAACAAAAATTGTATAAACTTACGTACATTTCATACTTTTACACGAAAATGATACGGTGAAACTTCATTTTTTTATAATAATAAGATTAGGACCGACGAAATTGTCAAATATAAATGAGAATAGGCCAAATGTCGGTCAACCGAACAAGGAATTCACAAAAATTATTATTTATGCACCAAGATCCGCGGTTGACCGACATTTGGCTTATTTTTATTTATATTTTAATTTTTTAAATTTCAAAATATTCTTTACTCCGTTCTTTCATATAAATATAGTTTTTCAAAATTCTTATGTTTTGTTTGCGATTAAATTACTTAAAACTCTCATTCTCATAATATTAATGCTATTTTTGACAATTATTAAAAAAAACTGTAAAAATATTCAGGAATGCCTAAATATTAATATTATAAACTTATTCTTAAAATTTAATCAAGTTCTTATATTATGTAAAAAAAACTGGAGAACCTGCTTGAACGAATTACACGAGATGGATAACGCCAATATTTTGATTTCACGTTTTATCCCCACAACGATAATAACGTTTTAATAAATATATCCGCATGCGCTCGCGACCAGGAAATATTTTCGATTATCGAAACTGCGGTGCATTTGCATGGCGCCGGTATTGACCGGAACACTTAATTACCGTAAAGTGAATTTAAGTGGTGGCCTGGCAATTGGCGAATTCAGTAGTTCGATTATTAAATTGTTTCCACTGGAAGGCAGAAAGAGAGAGAGAGGGGGGGGGGTGAGTGAGAAAAAAGGAGAAAGGGATAGATGGGAGGAGGAATCAACTCACTCTCGAAATAAAACTCGCAGAATGTGATCACGTTCGCGTCGAGCGGGATCGTGCGTGCTCTCCGACAACTGTGGATGCATTTTTCCGCATGCGAGCAATAATATAGAGGAGAATTTTTCGTCGTTCGACGGAATCGATCTCGTTACTATTAACGCGAGGAACGTAATATCTGGTGTGCGCGTCGTGACTAATCGCGGCTAATTAAATCACGGCCTGATTTCCTTCGTTAACGCCGCGCCGCGCGTGCTTCCGGCCGAACGTGCGTTTAGATAGATAGATTGACACTTTAATCAACCGATAGCGTGCGAGTCCGTTTAAACACACGGAAGCGCCGCGGAAATTCCCGCAGTGCGCTCCTCGTTTCCGAACGAGGACGCGCGGATATCGCGTTTCGAAAGAGTAACTTAACATATACGAGAGAGAGAGCAGATATGGTTTCGCGAGAATTTATCGAATTTAACACGTCGAAAGTTTGCGCGGATGTTGCCGGATATTGCCGAGTGCGCAATGTAAAAGATTGAAAACTCGAATCCCGAATGCGAAATGCGAATTAGTGCGGCAGACGGGAAAAATTCTGAGGTCTTTGCGTTCCTACTTCTCTTACGAGGATATTTATTACGGCCAAGAGATATAATTTTAATTTGAAGCACGTAAAATGTGATATAGAAAGCCACGCTTGTGGCAAAAGTAAATTAATAAAATAGTTCTACTCAGCGATGCTTTCCATCTTACAATTAGATATAAATTTTCTTTTTAAATATAAGATAAATATATTGACTATTCTCGATAAACATCTAGAATGTCTATCCCGAGGGGTAAACCGCTGACCAAAATTGTGTACACCAATGCCTAGTAATGCCCAAAATTGGACATTACTAAGTACACAAAAGTACACTAAAAGTACACAATTTTTGGGCATTACTAGTGAATTTTTTATGTAATGCCCACTAATGTGCCCTAGTAATGCCCACTAATGCCCCAAATCTGTAAGATGTGTATAAGAGACAGGACCAAAATTGTGTACACCAATGCCTAGTAATGCCCAAAATTGGACATTACTAAGTACACAAAAGTACACTAAAAGCACACAATTTTTGGGCATTACTAGTGAATTTTTTATGTAATGCCCACTAATGTGCCCTAGTAACGCCCACTAATGCCCCAAATCTGTACACCGCAATGCCCTCAGCGATTTACCCCTCGGTCTATCCTAAGATTGATTATATTGTCGTTTTGTATAACGAGAGGCAGGTTTATATTTCACATTGATATTCAATACGATCTTTACATTAGGCCGAATCCGCAAACACATTTGTTGGTAAATGTGTGGTGAAAGTGCGGACCACAAATTTGGACTCGCACGCTACATTTGTCGCCAGATAAAGCTGACGGATTCTCGTCTCGTATTGACATTGAATGCGATCCTATTATGTTAGATAAATCAAACTCAGCGACAAATTGCGCCCGTGGCGTTCGAATGCGTGCGTCACGGATATGAAACCGTACATCGAATGCGGGGCGGTCCCACGTGGCTAAACAAATCTGAAAATGCGAAAACAAATCTGCTTTGAAGTCCGGGCACGACGGCAGATATTAACTTTTTCAGATTCCGGACGCGCGTCGCCCGCGGTATATTCGGAACACGAGGGTCACCCCTGTTCCACCCCCCGTCTGTGCTCCGGCTGGCAGTATGTATACACGGTGGCGGCACATATGAGAAGTATAAACTACGCAGATAGCGCAACGCAAACGGACCCTTCACCCTCGTTGTTTCCTATGTGACGCCTCTTTCGCTCTCTTCCCTGCTCTCCTCCATTCTCCCCCCGGAATTGTCTCCCCCGCTCGACCCCCCTCCCGCGTTTGCATCATCTCCCGTATTCCCTCCCCGTCCCATCTCCCGCCTCCTCTCGCTGGTCCTGCATCTCCGACGACTGCAATGCTCGCTCGCGACGCAAACAACGCGCACTTCGGAATACTGCATGGCCGATGTAACGAGCGAAGTTACCGTGGCTACAACGCAGTTACAAGCGCACGTTGCAACTGCGGCAGTGGTCGACCAGATCTCCGGCTCCCTTTTTACTGCCGCCGCACTGTTCTCTTGTACCGGCGCAACTGTGTCCGCGGATGCCTACGGGCGATTTGCTGTCTTCTGATTATTCCGCGAATAATCCCAAAATGCGGTGGTCGCGACGCAATTGCGAAATACTATATATCGTTGTAAATTACGTGCGCGAACACGCGATTATATGTTTTTCATCATGGGCGATGATATTTCACAAATGAGTTTTGCGTGCGCCGCATCACTTTTGACTTCCCGTCGTGCGAAGTCATTTAATTTGCTATTGCGAAAAATTTAAATACAATTTCGCACGTTCCAAAATATTTCGTTGAATTATTCGATATCTTGAAATACAAAACGCATGCAACCTGCTATTGGTACCTTTTTTATTTTTACAATGTTCGTTCCAGTTTGATTGCACTCGCATAGTTGATTTTCTATAGTGTAATACTTTTGATCATTTTTTTGCATGTATGACTTGTTTCTTTGCCCGACAAATATTTGTGATCAATTTAATTCGTTGATACGTGTTAGTAGCGTGCATTCTATATAGTAAACCTCAAGTGATTGTGTTTAGATTTAATCAAAGTCGCGAATTTTGCAATCAGAATCTCAGTTTTTTATTTAAGATTATTAATAATCAGATGATTATTTACATTATTTACAATAGATGTAGATCAATGAAAATAATGCTGCATTAACTGTTAGATTTATTTTTTATAGCTGCGAATTTATGTAAATTAATGGAATCGTTCGCTTGAAAAAAACAAAAAATCGGTCTATAAACAGTTATAAGAAAAATCAAAAATTTGTTTGTAATGAAAAAAATATGTATAACAATTATTTCTACATTTTACACATCTTAGATTTCTTCGTTTTCATAATTAAATGTTATATGTCAAATGTGTGTGTGTGTGTGTGTGTGTGTGTGTGTGTGTGTGTGTGTGTGTGTGTGTGTGTTTAGTATTAGTGAAATATTTTTCACAATGTGTTTTTGCATCTTGTTTCTTTCTTCAAATTAATTTGATTTGAATCAATTTGATCCAATTTATACTAATTGCTTGAATTTTTTACGACAGTTACATCCACGCTATTATTCATCACAATTTATTAGATTTAATGTTGACCGATATGTAATATAATAACAGTGATAATCATACATCTCTCATTAATGGTACATATCGTAAAATCTTCTCAGTACATATCGTTTGCAATATTTCGCAAACCAGGAAATTCATACATTCAGTTTCTCGTTTCACATTTGCTCTTGTAGAGAGAGAATTGGTATTTTCCAATGACCTACAGAAATACGCGGTATCCAGTATTGTACTGTTGACCTATATATAGATGTCCATAGCAGGCGCGCGTATAAAGTTGCTCGTAAGCTTCGCACCATCGTGCAGCAAATACCAATCACCGCTCGATGAGCTCGCTCGCGTTCCGTTTTTCAGAGTAATCCAGATCATCGAATCGATGTGCGAGAGGAAAAAAATGCGTCTCGTTCCGATCGTGTATTCCAACCGCGATGGATTATCTCGTCGCGCATCGTTCGTTTCGCGCGCGTTCCCCACGCTATCTCGCATCATTCCCGATTCGTGCAGTCGTGCGGAATCCCGATTTCTGATAGTTCGAAGATACTGCCGTTTCTAGGACACATTATGACAGCGGTCGTTTCATCGTCTGCCATATTCTTTTCCATGTCTGCGATTAATCCTTCAGAGACGGGAATTACCGACATTTAAGGCCATTGCGCACGTGAAAAAGTTTTAGTCGTAATTGTAAGGCTGTAAGCAAATCAACCAATCGCAGTCAAGCATTCTCATAATATAGTAAAAATATTTGACTGTGATTGGTCGATTTGCTTACGACCTTACGATTACGACTAAAACTTTTTCACGTGCAATGGCCTTTACAAGTTAGGGTGCCATTTTGAATTGGCTGGACAGAATCGCATTCAAATGGTCTGCAAATAAACGTACGCACGCTCACGAACTGCGCTACGGTCGATTTCATGATGAAATCGGAAAAAAGTTAAAAAATTACATTTGGTGTCACTATCTTTCGGTTCGAGGTCACCTGACATAAACGTTTGCTTGATATAAAAGTTGTACGGTTTGTAGGTACAAAATGAAACCGTAGCGCAGTTCGGATTACATTCACAAATAACACTGAGCCTTAAAAACTGAGATTGAAAGCCTAGAAAAAATATGCCACCCTATACTCTACCATTTCTCGCATGTGTGCGTGCGATATTGATGTAGTAGTGTGTAGTGATGTATCGATGTGATGTATTGGTCGGTAAAATCTGCTCTCGCGTCGGAGTTCGGTCTTCCCTGCAGGATCCCCTTAATCGGCTTACTTAATTTTCTCGACAGATTTTTCAGTTACATACAGTGGGTTTTTTATTGCAAAATTAAGTTAAGCAAATTCCGCCCGCAATAAAACGATAACGTAACAAACAGATAGAATGAGGAATTTCTAGCGGGTATAGATGTGCGCTACTTTGTACATCAGCATTCAATGTCAATTCAAGAATAGTCAATGCTATATATATGTATACTGTAAGTCTCGTAAGCCTAAAGGAATCGCTTATTATTAGTCAGGCGGAGTACCTAGTCCGAAATAGTAACGAACCTCTGTGACCTATCTTATTTCATATGCGCAAGTTGCTCCATTGAAAATGATTTATTAATGCCTTTCCTAGATCGTGAATAACCGTAGCTTTCTGGGGACTTCCGTTTCACGGTATACCACGAAGGAGACGCGATATCGACATCCGTTTCCCAAATGGCGAATGACCGGGCAGGTCACGTTATGTCCGCTTCGTATTACTTGCGTCGCCCGTACGGTAATTCCGGCTGACGCGGCCGCGTGTGCGGACGTCACGTTGCGTTCTGCGTTTCGTTTAGGACGGGGCTCTGATGTATACGTTCGCGGAGCGTACTACCTGCCCATTCTATGCGACGCGACCGATGCCGCCCGGGGCTGACGGCGCCGGTAACAGATGCACCGTCGCGACGATAACGCCGGTGATATTAATGCCGATGACGGTCGACCGCGCGCACGAATCGCTCGTGACCACCGATGGAGTGATTTGTCCGGGATTATAGGTGCCGGCAACGTCCGTTGCAACATTCGCCAAATCCAGATACGAGCCTTAATCGAACTTTATTGAAACCGATATAATCTTTCGGTAGGCTTTGTTTTCGACGCGCGAAATATATATATATATATATATCTTTCTTCCATTTATCCTGTTTTTGTTACTACATAAAAACGAGAGATCGTTTCCGTGCTGTTTTTGCAACGTCGAAATTAGAATTTGCTATAGTTTTCAGTATTGTATTTTTACGTGAAATATTATAAAATAATCTCTGTGCGTATATGTAAATGACAAAAGAATTTGTAATAGGTTGATACAAGAATTTCACTATGAATTATGAAACGGTGATATGTAAACAAATAATAGGACAGGTTTTTTGCGAGAGAAAATATGTTGCTCTGTTTCGTGAAATTTTTGTCGAAGTGTGCACACAATATATTTAAAATACATGTAATCGCTTTCACGTAATTTAATAAAAATTTACAATTTTGACTAAAAATATATATAACAAATGACAGTTAAAAGTGCATATATATCTCATATGTAACGTAACAGCACATTTATTTTGTTATCGATGTGCTGCATAACTTATATTGCACTGAAAACGCTGCATATGCAATGCTATTTTGTCACATTAATTTCAAACTTGGCACTATATTCCAGAAAATACGTTTCTCTCTCTCTCTCTTTCTCTCACAACTATATGTATTATATTTATGTATCTTTCCACCAATTTATTATATTTATTATCATGAATAACACAGGCCTGCAAAATTAAGGA
>NJRP01000031.1:632428-675594 GCA_003063835.1 Aphaenogaster floridana
ATTTTTGGGACATTTTACCCCATTTATCTCAAAAACCTGACGTGATAGGCAATTTTTACGACTAGATTCGTGTTTATCGCACAAAATTATGTAAGAAACCACTTCTAATTCTCAAACAGCAAAACCTTGCAGGCCTGTGTAATCTATTGAAATTTTTATTTATATGTTTCTATATTACGTCTTCTTCCTACTTTTAATTATAACATAATTTTGTATTCAGTTTCTTAGTTTTCACGTTTTCCTAATTGCTTTGAAATTGATGTACGTGATTTCGTGACTTCTAAGTACGATGTATTTTGAGGTATTAAGGGACGCGCTACAGGTTTTCTGGATGAGAAAGCTCGTTTAGAGTTTCGAGTCAGGAATGTCGCATTAGGAAAAGTCAGAAATTCGAAAGTCAATCGACTTTCGATAACTCCAGGCAGAGGATGATCGTATTGTCACAACAATAGGAAGTGACTTATGTAGCGACTCGGGAGTGAGTCTTCCGAGGGTCAGAGATTACTGTCGATTTTCGTGACTGCAATATGTTTCGACAAATAAATCTACCGGAGTGGAATGTAAAGTGGGAAGGGAGGTCGTTCGATTGGTCGTTCTGTGGGACGAGGGGATGAGAGATGAGAAGGCGATGTGTCCCGGAAATCGAGGTGGTTGGCGTTAGCGAGGATAAGCCACGGCAAGGATAAGGAGTTTTAATGCTGGAATAGCGCCGAGAGAGAGATAGCTTTGAGAGAGACGATTTTCCTTGGAAGGGTTCTTCGATTTATCGAGGCCACGTCATGACGTTGGTGAAATGTGATTAAATTTCATTGTATAACGATGGAGAGGCAGCGCACCGCGTTTCTTTTTCGATAAATATAATACGTAATGTCGATATTTCACTTTGTGCGCTATTGCTATTCAAGAACGACTAAATATATCTGCGTCGTGCTTTAAGTAGTATATGCGCAACAAGTTGAACAGCTTGGAGTTCGTATTAATATTAAATCTTCGTAATTTGACATAATTAATTAATGTCATAATCTGTCTTGTGTTTAGATTTAATTCTTTCAATTGCAATGTTAAGAGAAGAATCAGAATTTTTTGTTAGTTACTTCTATTATATATAGACATGAATCGTTTAACTAATTACACGTGAAAAATTTTGCTGCTTACAACGAAACATTTTCACGCGAAATTATTGAAAACATATATTTCCACTTAGCGTTGTCGCGAAAGGAAGCGAAAACGAAGTATCAAGGGATCGTAATGGTGGGTGCAGTTTGTAATTTCGCGAAACGTAAAAATTCCGATGGCTACTCCGCAAAAAGCATTTGCGGAACAATTCCGAGCTTGTGTGGCGCAGTTTCTTGATCGAGACAATTTGATCTGTTGTCAGTAGAAAGGCTTTGAAAATAACGCGCGTAATAGCGCGCGGTGCAGCACGAACGACGGTGGAAATGCAGTTAACAATTTCTAAATAGTCCAATTAAGTCTTGCGATTGGATTACAACTGCTGTCGCGGCGAAGGAAAATGAAAATCTAGAAACGCGATCGGAATCGTCGTGCTGCCACATCCAAGACCTGTTCGCTCCCGGAGGATAAATTCCGAAAGAGATAAACGGGCGGGGTCGGGATAAAGAAGGAGTTGTGTAAGAAACTGCAACTCGAGCTTTAAATGTACGCTACGTAAGTGCTCCGTGTACATTGGAAAGCGTTTCTGCCTTCAAGCTCGACGATCGTTCAACGAATGTTCCGACTTCCTCAAAGAATTTCTAGAGTTGAAGATCTCGAGACGATGACGGTGGTGAAAGCAGCCGCTTAAAGAGCAGCGCGAATGTAAATATCGGGAACGTATATATTTAAGATTAAGTTGACGTGATCATTCTGTCATCTTACAGTAAAACTGAAATTCACATATACTATAGTAAAACGATTGAAAAAAGCTAAACGTATAATAGATATATTATCAGTCCTCCTCATATAGTATTTGGATACTTTGTTTATACCATTCGCTTCTACTCCGAGGGGTAAACCGCTGACCAAAATTGTGTACACCAATGCCTAGTAATACCCAAAATTGGGCATTACTAAGTACACAAAGTACACAAAAGTACACTAAAAGTACACAATTTTTGGGCATTACTAGTGAATTTTTTATGTAATGCCCACTAATGTGCCCTAGTAATGTCCACTAATGCCCCAAATCTGTACACCACAATGCCCTCAGCGGTTTACCCCTTGTTCTTCTCTGATTTCACTGATTTAGAAGTCGTGTAACATTCTTAGGTTAATCAGTTTGTTTTTCTTTATCTAGTTTTTATTTGTTATATTAAAAATTTTTAAATTTTTTCTTAACGAGTTAACCGAGCTTATATGTGCATCCTAATATGTTATAACATCCTTCCCAACCCTTTCCGAGTCAGGTTTCCAACAACTTGTCGCGCCTGGCCGAGAGTACTCTAGCACGGCGTGGCGCGGCGCGGCGCAGCGTGCCGGCAAGAAATTCGCGGTTCCCGGTGGAAACGAGGCCATGACAAACGAGATATCTCGGTGGCGAGAGGCCGGAGCGGCGCTCCGGCGGAAAGGCGGAGCGCTAAATGGAATATAATCAAGATACAGGGTTAGCGAGTGTGTCGGGGACGGCAGTAACGGTGGTGCTGCCGCATGTATCTATCCGCTGGCGTTACGAATGTGGTGGGTCGCGGCGGGGATTGCGGGGTTGCGAGGGCGAATGGTGTCCGTGCGTTTTCGTCGACTGTTACTTACGGGCCATTTAGCCGCGATTATATCCAGTCCTCTGATTTAACGCGCAAACGCAGGCTAGGTTCTCGCCAGGCTGGGGTGGCCACGTCTGTGGATGCCTATCGGCGCGACGCGTTTCGTGCCAAGTGAAACGAAGAAACGTATTTCACCGATCTTTTCTTTAGCGAAAATTTCATCGCCGGTTTAATTAAGTTAGCAGTCTAACTTTAGGATGATATAGCGTACATTTAATCTGACGTCTACTGTACCGGAAGGTTGTCCCTGTTGCCCGGCCGTCGGTTCTTTCGTAGCGCACAGAAAGTTACGGAAGAAAATGATATATCAGGAAAAGGAAAATTTTAATTTTAGTTAGATCACGTGAGAATGAAAGTAAAGTACGCTCTTTTGGTAAATGCATGCATTTTTATTAATACGATTTATTCACACAAGTGTTCGATTAATACAAGTTCAATTAATATAACTTGATCAGATTGTATCGAATTTTAATTGATAAGTTTAAAAGTAAAGACTTGTAAAAAGAAAAAAGAGGGACAAAATTAGTTTTCATTTTTCTATTTGTATAAAGTATGAGCTATATATTGTAATAAAATTTTTGTCAAAGATCAATTATTACAAATCGTAATATTAAATACTGAAATATTGCATATCATGGTTTATACACGGAGAAAATTTTATATTAAAAATTACTATGTATGGCAGTATCCGTGGACCATTGCTGGAATTATAAAAATTTTTACTATGTTATTATATTAATAATTATTAAACTCTTTTATGAAAACATAGTAAACATTTTTATAATTCCAGCATGGTCCATCACGGCTACTGCCATACATAGTAATTTTTAATATAAAATTTTCTCCGTGTGATATAATTATTTTTTCTGAGATAAAATTGATTTGAGGAATTCGTTAAAGGATGTGATTCTCTCTTCTCCGTGTTATACTGTTTTTTTACCTTTAATTTTTTGTTTCACCTTCCAGCACTCGCACTGTCATATGAAGTATAACGGAGACTTTTGCGGAGAAGCTACAGTAGAAGGTCTTCTCGTAATTATTTCATCTTGTGCTTATATTTCCCTATCGTTAGTACTCAAATTAGAAAACTAATACATAAGTACAGCATAATGAACTGTAATTGTTGTTAGACATATTAACATTACATTTTAAAAAGAAGTGACTGTTTGATAAAATGTGCAACATTTCTGTGTCGAAAATAGTTGCGATTAGTAAAAGTTTAATAGGTAACGACACGTGTATTTTTACGTTTCTTTCATTCGAAAGAAATGATTAATAATAAAGAAATATGTTTTTCTTGATATTTTTTGCATTAAGCTTGGTTTATCGTAAGCTCAAAACATATATAAATAAATTTTGAAAATTATCTCTGCTTATGTAATTATTGTTGTACAAAACGTCTACGGAAATTAATTTTGTTGCTTGAAAACAATAATTTTAGAAAGGTTAAGTACTTACTAGGGCAAATAAAAGTTAATTTGTTGTAGGCGTCTGACAATGAGAGTGCCTCGATTGCCGAAGGGAAGCTTCCATGGCAAATTTCAGAATGTGGCGAAATTATTACAGACGTGTATACATAAATACATAGTTTTGAGTACTGAATGCAGGCGTGTCCGTGGCACGTTTCAACTCCCCCGGCTCAGGTTAATTCGAACAGTGTTTGGTGAGTCTTGGCGTGAGTTTACGCGTGCCGACTTAACTTTTCGCAGCATCAAACAATGGTAGTCTATAATTCAGGCGATAGTCGCAATTAAAGAATCGCATGAATTGGGCAATTTACTTTTCGTATACAATTGTAGACGCTTAGTATAGATAGGTGCAACGCGATTTGCTATAATATTGTTTAACGTTGTGGATATAATAGAGGGAAAAAGAAAGTAACAAAAGAATTCCGTCGTTTTTTTTTTTCTAGCAGATGTTTATAAGTATTCATTATTCATTATTGCAATATATTAGATACGTTTTTCTAATCGCTTCTGTACGCTTTTTTTAACACAAAAACAAAACGCTATAATACTATTACTTTTGTATGTATTTGTACTATTCATCTCTTTCACATATAAATTTTAAAGATTAATTTGTATGTATTTTCTATTTCGTAACATTATTAGTAAAATTGATATGATTCTAAAATGAACATTGCTGGTGATATATTTAAACATCGTAAAGCGTAAAGGGATGACTGAAGACAAACTCAACCATAAAGTTTTCGCGTATATATTCAATTCGAATTGCTGGAACGTAATAATGCACGTGCATGCATCTCCAGGATAGTACGCGTGTTAAGAGTTGCAAACATTGGCCCCCAGAAGTTTTCGGTTTGTAACTTTCTCGGAGCACGATCGATACTTACAAGTATTCTCGGTGATAGTTACCATTTCGCGCAGTAACTAAACTTGCGTTTCCTCTCCTAGTGGAAGCGAGTTGGTTCCTGATTAAACCATGAATACTGAGAATAGGGAACATCGTAGCTCAACCCTCCTGTCTCCCCCGTTCTCTCCTCTATGTCCCTCAAAACTTTGCTGCACCCCGCATGGAATCGCAAGTATCTACATACGTATCCTGACGAGATGGTTTGATTTCCCGCGAAAGGACGTCTGAGGGGAAACTGCGCGTACGCGGAAATTTCATATGGTCGACTATCCAGTAGTCGATTTAACTTTCGATGGAAAATTGCGTCCGCATTGTATGCTGGATTACGTCGACTTCTGAAAATTCGCTTTTGAAAATTCACATGGCGATAACTCTGTAAATGGATCAAGCAAACACGTTTCTCTGGAGATTGCGTTTCAAAGAATGGACTGTCAGTTTTATCCACGCTGATAAGAGACATGATATTGTATATTTTTTCTTGTCGATAATTTTTTGCAAATAATTTTTGCATATTGATAAAATTAGTTATTATTTAAAATAACAATTATTACTAAAATTGATAACTCGTATCTTAGAATAATAACAGTAATTTCATAATTTATTAAAGTTATTTCTTTATTTTTTTTAGATACGTATTAATGTGAAATATTATCCTAGAACGATATTAAATCAATTTTTTTTCTCTGATATATTTTTCTGAAGTAAAATAACATTTGTGTCAATATAATTTATTTTATTTATAAAAGTATTTATTATAAATTGAGAATTTTCACGAGTTGCGAAGAGAATTGGACTGAATAACGTTAGTTCAAGAAATTTCCGAGTAAGTCAAGTAAAACGACAGTCTTAAGACATTTGTTACACTTTGTTCCGCGATACACTCCAGGACTTGATCTGCACACGTTCCATGTGCATTCCGTATTCGCCGGAAGGTAGTGACCCGAACAACCTTAATCCTGAACTGGTTACGACTTCGTAACTTGTGATCCTAGCGCGCCGTGTCGGAGTCCAATACGTAATCCTCGCGTGGGTTGTAGTTTCTGAAACACATTTGCAAGGATTCTTCTTCTTTCATTCCGCTCGTCCTCGTTCTTGCTGTTTGGTCCGTCGTCGGTGTCTCTAAACGAAACGCGGAAAAGGAAAAGGAGATTGGCGCGCGTTCGCGGATGCGACTCAACCCTTCAAGGGTATACATATTAATTCACTCGGGCCTACGGATACACTGGGCACAAAACTCGCAGTTTTTTGTTTATAATTCCACTCCTAATTTAACGTAGATCTTTTTTTTTAAATTAAAGTTTATGCAATTTTGCGTAAAACAATCCCGTAATCAATTAAGTTTAATAAATCTAAAGTGGAAGTATTAATTATTGAGAAAAAGGAAAAATTTCGAATCTTCGCTTTTTTATATTCAATCTTTAATATCTCCGGTTCTAATTGACGAGAATAAAAATTTAAAAAAGCATTGTAAAGCAGAAAAGTAATACTTCAACGATATGGTAACCGTTTTTTGATACGTCTTTTAGGCTTATTTCTAACTGATCCTTATACCACCCGAATTAAGTTACGGGTCAAACGTACTCAGAGTACCCTTGAGGGGTTAATATAGCAAACGAAGTAATTAGAGCGAATTTAAACTTGCTTTAAATCTTAAAGCACCGACGCCAAAGCGGTTTGCAGCTTGTATTAATTTCTCGGATCATTCCTTTGCGGTCGGGTCGCAATAACGCGGCGACTCATTAGCGAATGCCGCCAAGATTTTTTTATGTAAGCCGTTGTAAAGCGAACGCTGAGAGGAATTGAGAGTTTCTTGATTCCTCGGCGATGCTGACAACGACGTCCGCTAGCTGGGAAGAGCCGAGAAACGTGAGGCGGACGAGATGCAAGAGGCGCCCGGTGGAAACTTTAAATTGTTCCCGCTTCTAACGGGCATACGAAACATTCCGGCAACGTGTGGTGCGCGTTATTGATGCCAGGAGCGGCGAACTATACGACACGTTCTTGCGCGAAACGTAACTTCGCGGAATGCCTTCTCAACCATGTGCGAGATCATCCCTCGAAGATCTTTCGTGACCTGTGAGAGTATTTTTTCGATCTTCTATTCGAGGCTATCGGAAGCAAAATGTAGCGCTTCGTTGTTTCCAATCGAACGATAATTTTATTGCATTTGCGACAATATTTCGAGATAAAAGCCAGAATATAATTATTTATACAGATATTTATTTTGATACGCGATATATTAAATTTTAGCAAAAAGCTTGATTTATTTATAGGAATAATTTATTTTTATATATCACTGTCCGAAAAATGTCCAGCATATCCAGAAAATCTTTTCCTGATATTGTCGAAATTGATTTTCTTCGGTATATGTACGAACTTTCGATATAACTTACGAAATATTTTACCGAAATCCTTGTTGACCAGTTGCGACCTAACGACTTATGTCTTTGTGTTCTATGTAGCAACCTGGAAATCTGACCGCTCCTGTAAGCGATTTCCACACGGTAAATTGTTTTAACCTGCATCGACACTATCGTGAGCCACAGGCTACGGTAAACGGTTTAAAGTACGGCCGCGCTCCGGAATTTATCGGTGGCGATGACAGTAATCTGGATTGCCATCCACCCCGGCACAGCTGCTGACAATAATGCCGCGTCGTGGTCGCGAGCGCATAGTATATATCTCCCGAATTTTCTCGACGTTTATGGATTTTTTACGCAGTAGTACCCGCGTCCGTGTACCAGTTTCGCGTTAAACCTGTCGCGCGCGGTTTAAAACAAAAATGCGAAAAAAAAGAGAAGAAAAAAAGCGCGCGCGTATCCCTCGTCGAGAGCGTTGAATCGGGAAATTTATGACGCCCGTAAAAGCCGACGTGGCCAAGTTTACAAAATTAATCCAGATGCGCGACCAAGATTTACCGTCCTTCGTCGCCTATCGGGAGTTACGCCCGCGCGAAAATCTAATTAACGTCGTGCACGCTATCATCCCACATCACACTCTTGATTATCGTTGATAACACGTGTCTCTCGGAAAAACGATGGTGATGCGCAACCTTATCTCACGCGTCTATTTGTTACCATTTATAAAGTGAATAAACGGGATTATGTCTCGGTTTTAATGTTGACAGGATTAATTCACATGATTCAATTCTATTCGCTGAATGGATATTTGTTTTGCGCTAGAATTGTTTTACATTAAAAGATAAAATTTTTATGAAAATGGAGAAAAAGGATTGAACGTCTATTCAATTTTCTAATAACAAAGAATAGTATATACGTGAAACAATTTATTGTAGATAAATTTGACTTTCGTTATTTTTATATTTTTAAAACAATATATTTAATATTTTTATCATTCAAGTACATTATTATCACGTAAATGTGGCTTAAGTTTTTTCTCTTATTTTTATCGAAAGCGATTATAGGCTTTGCGTTTGAAGAAAATTATTCTCTTTAATTATCTTGCATAAGTACTTGCTGTACTTAAAGGAACAGTTATTTTATATTTTTTTAATCGAACGTGCAGGCGATGTTGTCAGCCCTTATACACGTTATGTAACTTTCGCTGTTTAAACATTTGCAACGATCGTGATGGTGTTTGCAGATACAGCGAACGGGGTCGCGAGGATAAAGCATTATGCGAGAGGGAGAGAGAGAGAGAGAGAGAGAGAGAGAGAGAGAGAGAGAGAGAGAGAGAGAGAGAGAGAGAGAGAAAGAGAATTGCTCCTGGAATATAAGTTTTTGTTATATTAACGGTGTTCGACGCAAAATAACTTTGTTTTTCGCGCGCAAACAATCTCTCTCTAACTCTCTCTAAACCCTCTCACTCTTTCTTTCTTTCTCTATTGAAATCATTCGGTCGCGTATAAATAGTGCACGTGCATCAGGAAAAGCCCGAAGTCTTGCATAGCGGAGTGTGTCTAGTCCGCAGACGCAGCTACGACAATAGAAGTGTATTTCTGCAGTGCACTTCCGGCGCATTCAAACTTCACCACGAGTGGTGCGACCCTGTGATAGAATGAAGGCTTGTCCTATTATATGATGGAAAGCGAAATTTTGAAAAGCATCCGAGCCCCAAAGCGATATACGCTTATGTCCTACGATAATACGATGTCACGATGAAAAATAAATTCCGCGATACAAACGCGCTACTGTTTATAAATAACGCAATTCTTTCATCATTGGTATTGATTTATCAAGAAAACATTTGATATATTTTGCCGTTTTTCTTCCGCCTTATTTCGGACAAGATCGGATCGCAGCAAATAAGCAGCGTTATTTGTCTTTTGCAAATGCGAGTTTCAACGGTATTTGTTTAGGCGAGAGGTTTTAAATATAAATACCCTGCGCGAAAATGGAAGCAGAAGTACGAGGACGCACGTAGTGCGAAAAACGCTAGAATCGCCGTTTATAGATCAGAAGGTAAAATATGCGGGACTTTGGCAGAGCGGCACAAAAACCGGACGCTCGCCTTGCTCTCTTAATTTATCATGGACTCCCGTAATTACTGCTTGGCCGAACAAGAATTTCTTGCTCGACATGACGTCCTTCGAAGAGCCACGGAGTGGAAAGCCATTCTTATGCAATCTAAAAGTTTTAATGACGTCGAAGCTCGGAGATAGCCAATATTCACTTCGTTCCGTCATTTTTTCCCGTATCGTCGTCAGCTTTCCGTTTTTTTTCCTCCGCTTTGCTCTGTTTCCTTTCTTTTCTTCAATGCGCATCGCAGCCACTTTGCTTTGGAAACTTACTCGATCCCTCCGCCTGCCTTCCTATCACATCGAACGGCGTTCAGTATTCATAAAACTTGAGCCATCGTCAACCATCGGTACAATTTTATAAGCGCCAAGTATTAACGCAGTTTCCGTCGATGTCAGTCCGACTGCATAAATTAAGGAAATGTAATTTAAGCAGTTCGCGAACTTGTGATATCGCGAACAGGGGTAATTTATCATCGGTTCCAGCGTCTTTCTTTGATCACCGATGGGAGCGCTCGCGGGGTTCACCCTCGTCACATAAAATATGCATACGGTAATCACTTAAAGAGCTAAAAAACGCGCTGTACAAAATAGGGAAAGCAAACTCATGCTGCAAATTATCGCGTATTATCAAAATTATCGATGCGCTATAAAGTAAATTTGAGAAAAAGATAGTATGAATGTTTCTCTTGTGTCTGCGATGTCTTTTCACATAAATAGCGATTCGTTTTTCATTAATATGATTTTTAGCTCCTTATTTTGCATTCAACTTAATTTTGTTCTCAATTAAAGAACATCGTAAACAGGAATTTTTAAGAATTTCTTTTATGAAACGTGTATTTTATCCATATCTGTTTGATAAACAATTTGCTAAGTAGCACTATTTAAATCGATAATTAATTTTAATTTTATTCTCTTTACGAACGCTTTAGAATTGATCTTCTTTGAGTAGAATGTTAAACTAAGTTGCCGAAGCGTACGGATCTGTCGTGGCTCTTTTACAAGGTTACAAGCTATATAGAACATTTCGATTAGCGCGTTAGAATGTCTTCATTAGCCGAGAAAGTGTTGAGTGTCGTAATTTTCTCCGGTAGGCGTGGCTTGCCTCGCTCCTCGCGTGTACTTACTTGTTACCGACTTTAAAAGTCCGCGTCGGTTTGGTGCGCTGGCAGCGATCTAATGAGAGCAAGAAATTTCGAGGGACAAACCGAGGGGAAATTAATGAAATTAATAATCCACGGGGCACAGGAAACTAGACGCGCGCGAGAATTCGCAAGGTGAAAAGGGTGTAGGGCCAACAGTTCCAGGACGTGTAAGGACACGGAATGGTCGAGGGAGGAAACATCAAGGATGAAAGGATTTTCCTCTCCAAGTACATAAAGCCATCTGCGTTCTGTGAGCCTCCCTCGCTACTTCGATCAGAGCCAGCAATGGCTAATTATTTTTTAATTAAAGAAATGCATCGTTGTTTTGTTAACTGTTCTGAGTCATCGAGACCGCCTCTCGTCAAGTGCTGCACGCTTGTCATCTGCACATGCCCGCGTTTACGAGTACAATCTGTGCTTGGACGAGAGGCAATTAGTATCGAGCTATCTCATTTCTCATTGCATTCGCAATAATGAGTTGGTTTACATGTTACGTTTAAAGAGAAAGTTCTTCAACTTTTGCAATTGTTGCATTGTTGTTTGTCAACAATGGCATTGGAGTGAGTTCTTGATGCAGAAATGCATCAAATGAGAAAAATCACAATGGCTAATCGCTTTGGTCACTTCCATATATAATTTCTGAATATTATTTTATGTCGATTTTAAACGTAAATATTAAGATGCATAACATTTTGAGTTACAAGCGACTTAAAATGTAAGACAAATTAAGTTTTGATGATGTAGTTGAACAATGATATCCTATTTTTTATATAATTTTAAGTTGATTTTACTTTAAAGAAATTTAAATGCTAAAATTAATTTTAAAGATAATTATTGTTGAAATTTGGACAATTGTGCAAGATGAATTATCTTCGCTAGAGAAAAAAAATTATTGATAAGATTTTAATTGTCAAAAGCATTTATAATCTAATCGGGCAAAAGTGGGATATTTCGTACGTTAAATCAATAATGCCGCGATGCATTACGAAGATATGACATGAAGAAATAATATAATATAATTTAAATCGTTTATTTTTTCGTGGAGTATTCACATTGTATTGAAAATCGACACGAATCTAATATCCTCGCGAGAGCCATTCTTGACTTATTTTCTCTATTTCTCTTCTGCGTTCTCTCTCTCTCTTTCTCTCTCTCTCTCTCTCTCTCTCTCTCTCTCTACTCGCTTTGATACTCACGTAAGCTCACAATCCCACCGATTTCGCGTGGATTAGCTCGATGCAAAGGCAGCTTTAGCCCGTTGATACGATGCAACTTAAATTACATGTGAGCTAGACTGCGCTCGATCACCGATTAAATCTTGTGCAAGCGAACGCAACGCGGATCATTTTAATTAAAAGAAGCTCATTCGCAGCGAAGCGGAGAGAACGAGACTAAAGTTAGGATTTGCGGATTTCCGAAAAGTTATCGTTACCCATATTCTTGGAATTATCACACAGACTCGATATGCGATATGGTTGTCATTTTTAAAATTGCCTGAAGGATCTTGAAAAATGCATTTGCATCAACTACGCGATGCAACTACGAGAAATTTCTCGCGATGCTGCACTTTGAAAGCTTGCAATTTATTATTGTCTGGATTGTGAAAATCGCGTTTTCAAACTTGAACAACTTATCAATATCTGAATCGACATTTCTCGTAGATTTCACGAATTGTTTGCGATTGTAACAATTTTTATTCAACTGCGTCAATGTAATTAAATATTATCTTACGTTTTTCTACATCCAATTAAAGAATTACATTTATTAAAACAATTGAAATACATTGTATTTATTTAAACATTCTTATCTATCACGAAACAATATTTTTCTGTCGTCGTTTATTTTTTAATAAATTTGCGATAATTTCTTTCTTGTATTTCAGTTGTGTTAGATGGCGGAAGAAATCTCAATATTTTAAAGAGAATTTCCCAAAATTGCTGAGTTCTAAATTATTCTGTTCGGAGTTATAGGATATTAACTTATCCGCGAATGTGTTCCACGGAAATAGATTGGATCATCCGCTCTCTATAATTCATATATCATTACGCAGTCCTCGATTTACCTTTGAGTGGGGGAGATTAGAGTTACTATTTTATACTTTATACTCTATTCGAACGCCACCGATATCTACTCGATATTCATCAGGATTCCAAACACGCTGCAAAATACAGATTATTTTCGATTCTGTCAAGTTCATAAAACTTGGTAGGAAAACTGATTTAACGATCGATTCGCCAAAAAGCTTGTATCTGTGTAAACATGTCAATTTAAGTTTTCAATCAGGACATACAAATTTTTTTAATTAAAACATATAAAGACTCGGGGGAAAAACAAGGAATGTCAGTTTTATACTTTTGAGTAAAATGAATTTTAAAGTTTGTTATTTCATCAGAATGTTCTACCTTCATTTTTTCACTGATTAATGCAGTTTTTAATCCAAGATTAGTTACAGATACATTGATGATAGTATCATTGATGTTTGTAATATCTCTTAAACGCTACAAAATGACGACCATATTTCATTTTTAATAAAACTGACATTCCTTGTTCTTCCCCCCCGGGTCTTCAAATATGAATTGCTTTATATAATTTTCTTCTCTTATTATCATTAAATGCCGTTTTTGTGGCTTTGTAATATTTAACAATTAAGATATTGATGCTTTAGCATTATAGCTTATATTCTTATATGCTTATAGATGCTTTAGCATTATTAATATTAAATTTGTTACTCGTATAGGACCACAATCCGTATGGTTGATACGTTATAGTGATAAATAGAATACCATCTCTTGCCAGTTGGGTCGTTTTACAATTTATTACATATGTTAATTATTTACTGGCGATTTAGAAAATTAAAGTTTTTGGTTTATTTAATGATTAAGTTAATATTTAACGTTTTAATACAAGAATAATTTAGGTCCGTAATGAATAATCATAAGCCGATATTCATAGTACGGTCTTGTATTTATGATCTTAAGGACGATCTTGAGATGTATGGTCGTTTCATTGGCTGTTTGGAATCTTAAGACCGCCCATGACTTAAGACGGGTATAAGATCGGACTATGAATACCGCCCTTAATTTGCGTCGTTTCGACCGTACAATTTTATAATAGCAAAAAAATATTTAATATGTTACACGTATTTCGTTTATAGTCAGACGTCGGATTGCTCGTTTAATTAAGACGTAATTTCACTTATGTTTTTACATACGATCTGCTATGCTTTTAATTTAGAATTTCAAATTTATCGCAATTTGGATCGGGCTTAGAATTCCGAGTATTACTCGTGCTTCCGAGCAATATCGCAGATGCCGTTCTAGAGAATACCTAAGCATGCTTATAATCTCTCTTCGCACTACTTATCGATAGTGCCTATACATATAGAGGGCTTCCACTTGACGCGTACCGTTCTGCATTTCTTAATAGCGATAAATCCTGCGTATTTGCTCCGCATTATATTACTGCATTTTACGATCACTTTTCTACTTCGCTTTTTCCTTTCGCGTTTCTAGTTGTAAGTTTTCTTACGCTATCGAAAATTTTACGCTAGCGGACAACAAAAAGGATCTATTACATTAGATATTATCCAGATATTATCCAGATATTATCCACATACCATGTTATTCGTAATGATATAAAAAGATATAAAAAAACTATTGTCAGTTTTTTAAAAATAATCGTACGTAAAAATATTTCAAAATAAGACGCACATAATGCGGCATGTACAAATTGGCGTGCTCTTCGCTTGTAGCTTGACTGGTTAATATCGCAACCTAAAGCAATGCCGAACAGCAAACGACAGACCCTTTCGTACCGACCTAATGCGCCGCGTCCTGCGACGTGTCCTCGTGCAGCCCTCGTCGGTTTTAATGCCAGCGACGGAGCGTGTAACACCGGGCGCGATATCTAGGACAGGCGAGCGTAGGTAGGTAACCAATTCAATAACGGGGCGTCTAAACACGGACCCGGTACGACCGCTAATGGTTAGCTCGTGACGTAGCGGCAAGTATTCCCTCGCTCTAACGTTCGTTTGCCTCCGTCCTCGCCGCCAACCCTTCTCTCGACGCGTTCCCCTCATCCCTCCCGTCTTTCTCTTCCGTTTGCACCACCGCAAGCAGGTTCCCCGTGCTTTACCGTGCTGGCAGACGGGTACACGTATAACCGAACGGTGTTATGGGCATGTTCTCATGTCAAACCGCAACCTAACGACCTTAGGCGGTTAATGGTGGCGCTTGCCATTGACCCCCGCTCACCCCGGTCCCGTGATAAATTGCTGTTAATGAAGCCGTCGCGCTTCTCTGTCATCCGCTTTCGTAATTTGGGCTTTGGTCCGTTGTTGTTGTTGTTGTTATCCCATACTCGACTTAGTTACGAGAGCGGCGTGCTTTGTCGACGGGCCCGGAAACGATGGAGCACATGCGATTGAAACATGTCTCGCTTGAAAACAATCTCCCGACCAATCGATTCTCTGGAGAACGAATAGTCGAGGACTTAGATGCGTACAGACGTCAGTATGCACTGTATCTATTATCAACGACATGGTTATATTCGTTGACATGGATGTATATATAATACGTTTAAGCTGAATTAATTATTGATGTTTAAAAATTTCATGGTACCAATATGAAATGCCTATTTTAACACAAATAATTATTTCTTATTCTTCAAGTAATTACATAGTAAAATATCGATAAGCGCTATATTATTATCAACGATATGGCTACATTCATTAATATGGGTGTATATATATATATATATATATATATTTGTTTCTTACTGTTTAAGAAATTACAGAGCAAAACTGTTGTTCGAATATCTTTATGTAAGAAAACACGTGCGCACAGAGAAAAAATTAGATCTGTATTTTAAGTAGCATTGAAGACGATATTTTTCGCATTATTCTTAACATTATTAAGATGTTGCAAGTCGTTTTAAATCTCCGTTGCGGAAATACCGCTTCTTGCGATTCGTCTCTCGTTCGTTTCTCGTTCTCTTTGGAGCGGATGTCATCATGTACCTTCGATTTACTGGTCCATCGTTATTTTCCCATGCCCGGAACGCATTGACTGCAGTCTCTCCGACGCGGCATTTGCATCGGGTCTGCGACGACGGAACCACCCCTGGCCGCGTTCCAAACAAAAGTACCCTTTCCGGTGCTCCAGGCTCACTTCAACGCCACGAGTGTCGTCGACCGTCTAGCTGGAAAGGAAGTGGTTAGAAGGTGCGCGAATTAGAGACTGCCCTCTTACTCGACACGACGCTTTTTCCCTTTCCGCTCCCTCTCAACCTGCACGTTCTGGCAAACGATATTCGCGCTGAACTGCGCTATCCGCTTCAAGGGTTTAGTACCCGAGAAGGTATCTCCCATGCGAAAGCGACAACGTGTTTGGAGTCTTCTGCGAACGACAGCGATCGCTCTGGAAACTTTACTTTAGATCTCCATATGATTCCGTAAACTACAGTTTCAAGTAGACGAGAAATTTTAAGAAAGCACGTGCTTTAAGACAGACTTTTGCGAGCGTTGTCACGAATCCCCGCTTTGCATATTCCTGTAACGTGTTTGATGCAATAGACAGATTCAAACTAGATGTGCTAGAAAGTTACAACGTTAGTCCATAAACTGTATTAGGTTGTCGCGACTCAGACTTATTTGCGACAGAAATTAGATTGTATTGCTCGGAATCGCTTATTTTTTATTTTAAAACTGAGGCAAGTTTAATTCATTCAATTCTTTATATATATTCTTTTTATATATACAATAATATATGGTTTATAAATGAATTAAATATATATATATGGTGGGTTTTTATGAAATTTATAAAATATTTAAACTCTCTCTCTCTCTCTCTCTCTCTCTCTCTCTCTCTCTCTCTCTCTCTCTCTCTTTCTCTCTCATAATTTTCTAAATATACAATAAGTAAATAAACTTATAAATATGAAATAGATAATTATTTATAAAGGTTCACATTTCGAGGAAGGTGTTAATTGTGAAATATGTTGTTGAGAGATTGGAATCCTCACTAATTTTTAATTGTAATTTATAATTGTTGAAGATTGCGAAAAAATTCACCCTCTATAATATTTCGAGATAAAAGTCATCGTGAAATATGAGTAAATAATTATATAAGTTTATATAATAAATATAATAATTAAATAATTACTTTAGGTTTTAATTATGTCTCATATATATATTTTTGTTATGTTTTATTAGTTTCTGTGAGTTTTCGAAATTGACGATTGCAACATTTTTTTGCGAAACTCCGAGGACGATATCGGCGTCATTCGGAATTCATTCCGTAAAGTTCTCCCATAGCGCTAACCGATACACTGCAATAAAACGAGGCCACGTACCAAATGTTGGTGCAATCGACGCAATCTCGGAAATCTTGGAAATCTCGGTCGCGGCTCGTCGAGATCGATACAGTTGATTTCCTGTTCAGAAGGCTCATCTATACGTGCACCTGCACCGGAAAGTTTCGGATTTATATTGCTGCGCGGAATTCTCGACCCGTGTCCTATCAAAAAGTCATCAAAGTGTACGTCCAAATTCTGCCGCAAATATCCACCACAAATACCGCGATCTGTATTACCCCCATACTTGCTTTACTTCGTTGTCTTGGGACAGGACACCAAGTCTCTTCGATTCTTTCTTTCCTACAATTTGTCTGCATTCCATTTTCATTTTATCTCTTTATCTTATTTATTACCTTCGGAGAGCTGCGGAAAGTTACCTTCGCTGTTTTACTGAAATGCAAGACAGCGATTCTCTCGCTAGTAACAGGCATGAGCACGGTAATTCGTATTATAGCACCTATAGAGCAATCTTTTCATATCCGATCGTCGTTAGAATTCCAAAGAGGTCGGTCCCGATCCCGTTAGATAAGCGAAAATGTGAAGTGTTATTCGCGGGACGCCGAGAGACTTCTTAGCGCGACGCTTTTGATTTAGCATCGAGCCGGTGTGTTCTCGACATGATGTCGAGGCTTTGCAAGGGCGGGAGAAGGAGGGGGGGGGGAGAGTATAAGAGAGCCAACGGCAAGAGAAAACCCCGAACGCAGGATACGAAGTTCGGGGGGCACGCGAGCGAGAAAGAGAGGACGTGAGAAAGAGGAAGAAATGGCCGGGGGGGGAGAGGGGGGAACGACATCGTTCCTCGTCTGCATCCTAATTACCTCATTTTGCCGGAAACTGCTCGGAATCCGGGATACTCAGCCACGGTTAGGTTTCAGCGCCCGAAACTCATCCTCGCGTCCCGGCGTTCGGAGAGAGGTGGTTCGCAATTCCTTCCCTTATACGCCGCCAAGGAGGGAAAGATGGAGTGTAGGCCGGGAGTGTAGGTCGAGGGAGGGCGAGGAGCGGCGGGGGTAAGGGACATGAGGCGGCGGAATGGCTTTCATAAATCTCCGTCGTAAAAAGGGGATTTATTTGGGAGGGGATACGAGGGTGGCCTTTCTCTCTCTCTCTCTCTCTCCTCCCCTGTCTCTTTCTTTTCTCGCGCGATTTTCCTGTCTTCCTATCGTCCGGGTGTTGCGAAACCGAGCGCGGCGAAGTCGAGCGCGGACTCTGATTCGTTAGTCCCCGCGATAAAACGTTCGCTCATCCGCCGATGTCACTTCTGGCGAAATCACTTTAGAGTCGGTCCCAGCGATGATGCGACGCGCGCAATGTTCGCTCTCCGCCCTCGACGCCGTTTTCTTTAATTCCCTTCGCCCTTCGTCTCTCATCTCTGGCCGTCGTATCTCCGCGCACCGGCGGCGTTTTTACGACGGGCTGTATTCAATTGACGTCTTCGACGTCGACGGACGAATCCGAGCCCAGTGACGTTGACGGACGCTTCGCGATTACGCGAAATGTCATCAGGCCACCTTCGCTTATATTGCGCATTAGCGACGGTTATTGCCAGAAATACGCGCGGTTATCTCCACGTTTTTCAACGTCACAAAACCGTTTTCGCAAGCATTAGGTTGACTAAGGTTTAACCAGGATTGAAATTCATTGGAGCTGACATAATTTCAATGAGCATGAGTTCTCGACGCTGCAGAAGCATGAAAATAATTTCTACGTTTTTCATGACAACCGAAACGCAACGTAATTGACGTAAATGATATTTTACCACGTTTACGGTATAAAAAATTGAACTCATTGAATTATGCCAGGTTCAAACTGCGATTTTAGTTCATATTTATTTAAACAGTGCATTGCACGACTGACGGATGAAGAACGATTATTTCAATTTGCACCTCTCTCTCTCTCTCTCTCTCTCTCTGCGCGGCGACGAATTAATCGGAGAGTGACGTATTAATTTTTCACGATAGTCAAATTTAATGGCCATCCGTCCACAAAAAGTAGGAACGACATGCACTCGGCATGTCGACGCGGCACTCAATGCGCAATCGAAAATGCGCAATATTTTTGTATCGATAATGCTTCTCGGATACTCGGCGGTAATGCGGGCATCGCGCCGCCGCAAACAACGAATTAATTGTACGTTGTAGTTTATTAAACGCTCATTTTTCCACAGTAAATTTCCACGCTCCCGCCGCTGTCGATAGTGCGCCCCGTAACATGTCATTTCCTTCATTGGATGGTTTCATTATCTGTTGCACCGCGGGCTACCATGTACGCGGAGCTCAACCGGGATCACCCCTTCCTTCCCCCTCCGTTGATAGAATCCGAATATTTCGCGGACCAACGGCGGAAACGCGGTAGCCGAAGGGCATGTTTTTAATATACCGCACTGTGGCCGGTTTTTTGTTTTATCAGTACAACAGAGAGCGAGCGTATCTATGGTAACGAGATCTTATTCATTTTGCTTGCACGTGAATAGCATTACAATTTTGCGACTGGTCTTTTGACGGAGCTAGTGTTCGATGATTCGTACTCGATTGTAAGAAGGAAGAAATAATTTTGAATTTTGCGCACATATGTTTCCTATACAGGCTATTTTTGAAGCGCACATTTTTTGTAAAAAAAAAACAACCGGAATTCAAATAAAGGGAATTGTTTCTGCTTTATTGGAAACGTCGATCTTTGAATTTTGAAAATTACTGAACGAAACGTTAGATATAAATTTTCTTCTTTAGTAAATCGTCAGCGAGATGTATTTAGTTAAGAAAAATTTAAAATTAAAAAAGTTTTCTGGAGAAAAAGATAAACCATGCAATATAATTTTTCCCGAGAATGCGAATCATCTCTAAGTTTGCCAAAAAATCTGGAATACAAGCTCATGTGATTTCAAATATTAAATTATGATCTAACAATGTTGAATATCAACATCGTTGAACAAGTGAAAATATCAAAACGCATATTATTTAAAACCTTAACCTTATAAGTTAATTTCGCAGTGACAGTTACATTTCTAGTATTTTAGAGAAATAGGTATAATAAAGAGTTCTAAAGAAGTCTTGTAGCTACTCCAACTGAATTAAATTGTATGGTGTTGTTAATAGCTCTCGCGTCGGAAAGTAACAGTGTCAGGTTATTTCACGCTCGTTCGTTAAACTCTTACTTAAATTTAACAAGCGATTCGATCGAAACGAAATTGCAAGCTTCTTTTTACATCGCGGTCAGAGGTTCATTACGTACGGAACGAGATACGTAGGTACACCCCAGTTGATCGTACCTCGAGATCAAGCTACATGTTTAAGACACCCGGTGCACTCGCCTCGCCCTCGAATTCTTGAACGTTTATCCGCGGTGACGCGTGCATCAGATCATCGCGCGTCCTCACATTGACATCGCGAGGTCGTCCTCGTCGAGGACTTTCCACGACAAGGAAAATCCGTCACGAGGAATGTGAAGAAGTCTCCTCGCGACGATTTTCCTCGGAATTTTATTGGAATTTTCTCTCTCTCCTCATCCGCACTCGATAGAAAGTGCTCACGAGCATAAGTTCGAGCACAAGTCAGTCCTTGTGTTGGCTTTCGCGCGAAGAATCGTTAGTGTCAGATCGCAAGTTCTCCGCGGCACTCAGAAGTGACATCGCGGGATATCGAGATATTCGAAAGCTCCGAATCGGGCGCTTTTGACCGAAACCTATCTACCTGTCTTAGGCCTCGTTTTCATCACTGTTGTTCTAGAGACCCTAAAGAGGGGATTCCTCTCTCAGCCATTGAATAAATCGCAAGGGGAACTGGAGACGAATACTTCCAGGACGGGATGGCAGACAATGAGATTCGTCTGCGTACAGAATTGGAAGGCCTGCGATCGGATGATAGTCGAAAGGTATAAGGCGCTTGGGAATAAGCTGCGACAATTTCTCTAGGGGATCTCCCGCAAGATTCACATTCTCGTCGAACGAATGGGGAGTGAGAGAGAGAGAGAGAACAGCTTCTTTCCTCATCGCGCAACGAAACGAAATCTTCGCGCATCTTCTAAAACAATGTCGGTCGGCAGCGCGGAAATTGAATTTGTCCTGCGCGCGGCAGCGCGGATCGTCCTGCGGGACGAGGCGCCGAGACCCTTCGTCCCTTCAAGAAAAATACTCCGCTTTCACCGGATTTTAATTTTGATTTATACGAGTTCCGTTGGAGCCCGGCACTTTTGCGACGACACGCGGCGGAGTCTCGCAAACTTGCGCCGGGAGATTCAAATCCGGAAATAGGTATCGTGCAGTCGCGATGTTCGAAGAACGGGAAAATGATATTCTGACTGAGGAATGCTCTTTTATCGCGGCGGCTTGAGAATTTTTCGTAACAAGCAGAAAATGGGGAATTTACTGAAAGCAAAACCCATTTTTCGGAGCAGAGAGAGAAAGAGAGACGGAGAAATACAGAAGAAGAAGACATGGATGAAAAGCTATCTACGTTACTGTGGGGTAGATCGCCCGTGGGCTATGTAACTTGCGACTCGCGAATTGTCATGAGATGCGTATCAAAGCTAGCTGGAGGGGTTGAAGGATAGTCTGTAGTTTGGCAGACGACTTTGGTAAATATATGCGGAAAGTTGTCTGGTAGAGGTACTCACGATTTTGGAAATTGCCACAAGCTACACTACGGCAACTGGCTAGAGTAATTTTGTCTAACCTTGAGAGGTACACATGTGCAAACCTCGACCCAGAAGTTATGATTAATTCGTTCGTTTTCCTCTCATGAATATAGGCTCTCATTTAGACGATATCCAAATGCAAGAGAAGTTACATATATATATATATATATATATATATATATATATATATTATTCTGACTTTTCTCTCTCGTTTCACGGAGAGATATCGGCACCGTTAGATCTGCGCTACGATTTGTAAGCTTACTGGAAGATTTTATGAGAAATTTTTGTGCAACATTTTATATATCAACAGAAAATGTTTTGTCGCAGCTTCTTACGGCGGTTGAAACGAATCCGCTGCGTTGAAATATCGATGTTACAACGCGAAAATTATTCCCGCATTTACTCGCGGCATTAGAAGTACGACAATTAATGTAAAGTATACTTGTTTCACAACGTCGAAAATTTGTTTTAAATAGAGTGTCCGATTAAAAATGTTTAATAGAAGGCAATAGGATTTCGCTTTGAAATCGCGGATTTACTCGTGTCAACTCGCCTGTCATCGAATCAACAACGGCCGAAGTGCAATCGTCATCACGTCGTAGAATCTTGCACGACCGTTTAACGCGTCACAGTGATTGGGACGAGCGCCGTTGAATCCCGGTCAATCAGAACGTTGGCGCATTCGGTCGGGTAGTTTACAGCAGCTAGCGGGTACGAACCAGGACTGCTGGTTACCGGAAACACGGTCGAAGTCGGACAGAGCGAATACTGGCTTTGTGCCAGATTGCCGTAAGAGTGCCTGCACTTACCGGTTTCCACTATATACAGTATAACAGTTTCTCGTTTTATTACTTTATTGGACACAGTAGTCAGTTTCGTCTTTATTATGTCCAATACATCACGCTTCTCTTCTGGCGCTTGTTCTTCTACAAGGAGTCTCATAATGCGTCATTTATTTGAAAAGCGCTTTTTACGTATTGTATTTCTTATGATAGATTGACGTTGAATCGTTCCTTTGCTGCTTACAAATATTATTTTCGTTAGATATAAATTTTTTTTCAAGTAAGATTTCTCGGACTATTAGCTTTATGCAAGATTTGAAATTAATAAGATAAAATTCTTTTTTTATCTGTAGTTGTCCTGCTTTTTATTGTAATTGCAAATATAGTATTCTTTGTTATTAACGTTTCTGTTTGACGTTTCTCTTGTTACTTACTTTTATACGTGATGTGGTTTTATCGTGACAATCAGAGAGTCATGTCCAAACGCAAGCATATATATGTGTGTGTGTATGTGTGTAGATTTATAATCTACCCGCTATTCGCTGTAACTATGACACGATGAACGGTCAACACCGACAGTAATTCCTAGGGTGGAAGCACTCGGTATATTCCGCAAGCTAAAACCGGCCTTTTTGCGGACGCAACACTGGAATTATTAGCACCGTACGACACTCGTTGTTCTTCTTGTTGTACTATACCGCGCCATGCTGACTGTCCCCCACTTACTACGCGTAATTTGTCCTGTTTACTGTTTGCGTATGTCTGGTATGAAAACTTACGGGAAGAACTCTAGAATTGATGCGAACGAACAAGTAAACATTTCCACAGGAATATTAGGATACGATAATGAGATATCGAGTATGAATGAATTGCAAGCAGAGAAATGATTATCGCTTCTCGTAGCTATACTTTGAAATATGTAAATTACATGCGAACGGTAAAATTAAATACGACGAATACCATCCAAATACCAAATAAACCTTTGGCTGTACATTAAATTCTTAATTACTTTTGTATACTTCTATTGTTGCTTTTTAAATTAAAGTAAATTATTTATATTGCCATTTTATATAACTCACACACAAATAAATTTTTTCGTTAAATAATAAGAGATACAGCATTATATTGCATGCCGTTCAAGACATATTGATCTTGTTGAAAGATGATATCCTATTTAGATGAAAGTGGTCAGCACAAATTTGAGTTTATCGGGACAACGATTTGTCGAACTTGGAGCGATACAGGAAGGTATGCTCGTTAACGCTTTCCTATGTCTCCAGCTTAAAGATCAACAGTCAAGCGCACTGGTACCTACGACAGGATTGACCGATCTGCCTGCTAACGAAGCAGATTTCGGATCGCTTTAATGAAACCAATTACGAAAACTATGCTACGCGTATTTCCCAACGCATACATACAGTTTAGAGTATTTCAGAGTAACTTATATTTGTATTAATATTAAAATTGTAACTTAAAAAAAATCAGTGTAACCTGGCAAGTGAAGTCTCCGGGAATAAGAATCTTGAAAAAGTGATCAAATTTTCGATGTCAGTAATTAACTTATAGTTTATTTGTTTTTTTCAGAATTAGAAAAATGCGTAATACTTCTTGAATATATTCGTATAATTACTGATCACAGGGGAATATGGTAATAATGAACAAAGCCATTAAATTTATTTTTGGTTAAAATAATAAATATTGGAACGTGATAATGCACACATGTATACACAAACATCATATATTATAATTTATTATATATATATATATATATTTGTACAGTTAATAACTACATATGTTTATCTGAAAAATCTACGATTTAATTTGTTCTCGGGTCATCGGAAACTTTAGCAACTAAAAAGTTTCCCGCGAGAAAGGTCTGCCTCGCTCTGTATCTTCGACCACATTTTCTTAATGCATATCCGTAAAATTCCATCGCACCTCGATAATAGTTGTCCGGTGATATCGCGTCTGCCTCGCGTTCTCTGTTTGGCGTCTATTAAGACAATGGATTCCGTCGCCCTGGGATCGACGACGACAAAAGTCACTCGGGTTCTAACAAAACCAATTTGCGGAAACCTCGAGCCACGTAGAGCCGACTATCTCCCAGGCACGCCGGACGTCGGTGCGACGTACGGACGGCCGGTCGTTAAGTGCAGGGATCACGTAGCTCTTTGATAAAGTTCCGGGTCGTTTCTTTCGTTACGAGCGCGCACGCCTAGCTCCTTATCCGAGGGAACTTTGCGCGTGTACTTATCGAGCGCGCCGGACACGGGGCATTTCTTACCGAGCTGGTCCGCGCTGATAAGGCGACACCGAAAATTTTTCTCGCCGTCAGAAACGGGCTCTTTAATAAATTCCAGATGTATTTGACGTATATATTCCGCGTTTTCAGTTGGTGTAGTTGAATTGATATTAATGACCTCGAGTAGGCGGTATTGAGGAGATTAACGCGAAAAAAATTGGAAACTTTATGCAAAATAATTTTTGATAGATAAAATTAAAAATCTTAAGATAAGCTGTTTTTTGATAATTTAATAACTAATATTACTACCGAACGGAAATGACTTATGCAGTATGTAATACCACATTAGAATATAATTTTTAAATTATGTAACATTTACAAAAATAAATAATAAACTATGAAATTTTTCGCAGATATTGAAATTATTGTTTATGAAGTGTTTGCTGAAACATGATGATAGCAATTCCTTTTATCATAGTGCAAAATTATCTGATCGCGAGAAAATCCGCCGTGTAAAAAATGGTAACAAGACCTATATCGGCTCTTCAATTTGCAGACTTTTTCGTGCTCGTTAACTTCCTTTCTTTTCGCGATCATATGCCATTACTGGTGCGTCAAATTGGATTCTATCGAACGCCTTTGATCGTACCGTCGCGTCGTCTATAGGAAGGCAAAGGAAGGAGGCGAGACAATGGTCGCGTTAAAAATTAACGCTTTTCGAGATTAACGGCGCCGGGAGGACTGCAGACGCGTCCGAAAATGCGGGCGAATGAGTTACGGACGGGACGTTAAGTCTTGTAGATTTTCATTAAGTGCTAACGCCGCCGGGTACTCTGCAGCAGCCGCCCCAATGGCGTGGCAGCGCGTACGGGGCGCATAAGGGGCGGGGAACTAAAAAATGAGAAGGTCGTATTTTCCGAGTTCAGTGCGTCCGCCCTTTGGTATGTTAATTCATTCCCGTGCTTCCTGCCTTCCGCTTTCTCCGTCTCGCGCCTACGCCACCTCTCTGCCTCTCTCTCTCTCTCTCTCTCTCTCTCTCTCTCTCTCTCTTCTCTCCTCTCGTCTGGGCGCACCTCGCGCCGTTTATACCGTCGTTCTATTCTGTGATCAATAATAGGACATCCTCCGCGATTTCATTAACGGTAAATTCGAAATGCAAGCTTAGCCCGAGACAACGGGACGGGGTGCGGTCCGTTTGTCACTTCCATCTGCTCTTGAACTTCTCACGCCTGTGCTCGCTTCGGTGCCTGGCGTTTACAAAACAACAAAAGTTGAAGAATGTATTAAGACTCATTTATCCCTATTTTTCACATAATACTACTATAATTTAATATATATTTGTTTATATAGTTTAATATATATATTTGTTTCGTGTATAAATTCATATTTGTGTTTATTTTCTGCGTAGATTATTATTACAACTTTTTTTTAAAAAAGTATATAATACATTGAGAAATCTCATAAATAATATTATAATCTGCATTGCAAACTTGCTCGGGATAGACCCGCGTTTCAGAGCTGTTAATTTTGGGCTTTAAAAAGTTAGTCTAGATTAGAAATTCACCCTCTCCTCTCTCTCTTTCCCTTTCTTCTCCCTTTCTCTCTCTCTCTACAAAGGGCTTACGATTTAACGATAGCCGGCGCTCAATAATTCAAAGCAAAGATTGGTGCGAAGTTTTTAATGAATCGCGCGAGTTTCTTACCGGTTCTTGGACGCAGGAGAACGTATCTTTTATCGTCCATTTTATGTGAAAACGACCGCTAACTTTTCCGCGCGTAATCCTATCTGGATTGAAATCACGATCGACAAGATATTTTTATAGCGGATATATGGATGTGTTTACTGTAAAATTTATATTGAGTATTAATATTGATAATATCGTTATCAGTCTAGCAACATTCACATTTAAGTTTGATATAGGTATGTTTAATTCATTAAATCAATTTTTCAATTCATTTTTTTCTGTTCGTGGATTAATATTTGTGATATTAATATTATATTGCAAATTATTTCTGCCACACAAATTACTGATATATTTTTATCTCTAAATTTTAGAATTTTGCGTTTTATTTTTAATACAAAAGAAGTTTTACTTTTAATGTACACGGAGAAAATTTTATATTAAAAATTACTATATATGGCAGTAGCCGTGGATCATTGCTCGAATTATAAAAATTTTTACTATGTTATATTAATAATTATTAAACTCATTTGTGACAACATAGTAAAAATTTTTATAATTCCAGCAATGGTCTACGGCTGCTCCATATATGTAATTTTTAATATAAAATTTTCTCCGTGTAGAACATTTATTTTCGCAACAAGAAAGAGCTATTCACTTAGAATTGTTTGTACTATCTTAAGACTCCGGAGATGTAGGTGCAATCTGTGCATCCGCAATGGAAATAACAGCGCATTGCATGCGGTCGCGGGAAATTATTTCGGCAACGCGAATTAAGACGAAGCCTGTCCGCGGCTTCGTATAAAGTTGCCCGAACACACCGGCCGGTTAATTGACGTAGTTCTAAGAGTATCCCGGAAATGTTGATTGCTTCAGCAAGTTTCTAACGTTCAGTCAGCACGTCAGTTTGTTTCGTGCCGCTGACCAAAGTTCGCAAGAGCGCAGGTGCATGGGCCACGTATAAAGTAGCAGCCTTAAGAAAGTTTCATAGAGGCAATCATGATTTTACGGAATGTATCGCCAAATTATTTTTACATGCATTTCTCTCGTCGCGTTTAATTAAACGAAGATTGGCCATGACATTTGTCATCTCGGCACTTGTAACAATAATCGTTTTTTTACTCGCGCTATACAGGGTGTTTCAGAATTGCACGGTACTATTTTAGGGAAATATTTTCTAGGTTAAAATGAACAAAAAAGTTTATATAAACATATGTCCCAAATTTGTTTATTAGTAAGATATTAAAGAGTAAAATAAGATTATCTTTAACAGTAAAACATTTAAAGTATGTTTTCGAAATGCACTTCCATTATGCGATTTCTTAATTCTTTTTGCGTGCCAATAGGTCTACAATAAACTAAAGACTTCTACAAATCTTCGAAGATATTCCAATACGAGATTGACAGGGAATATGGTTTATGCACGATGGTGTACCAGCTTATTTTTCTCGCATTATTAATAACTATTTAAATACTACATACAGTATCCATTAGATTGGTCGAAATGGACCCATTAAATGGCCATCACGATGGCCCGATCTAACGCTGTTAGACTATTTTTTATGGGATTGGATAAAGTCTTTAGTTTATTGTAGACCTATTGGCACGCAAGAAGAATTAAGAAATCGCATAATGGAAGCTGTAGCAATTATCAGGAATAATCCTGATGCCATAAGGCGTGCCACAGAAACATGGATTCATCGTGCTGAATGCTGCATTCAACAAAACGGCGGCAACTTGGAAAACATACTTTAAATGTTTTACTGTTAATCTTTACTCTTTAATATCTTACTAATAAACAAGTTTCATATGTTTATAAAAACTTTTTTGTTCATTTTGACCTAAAAAATATTTCCCTAAAATAGTGCCGTGCAATTCTGAAACACCCTGTATATACGATAGTATACGCGGTATTGTGATACTATATCTTAGCTTAAGGATTAACTTCTCTCAATGTTTTTCCAGTGTTATATATCTATTTAGTCGGTTTAGTCAGAGAAGTTCAATCACTCTGGAAATAGAAATTATTATTTCTTCTTCGTATTTCATTTGAAATTAATCCAGTAGATATTCATGCAACAATCGTAAAACTACGTGAGAAATATCCTCATTTCCTGCCGTAGTTCGCATATTTTACAGCGTGGAAAAATCTCCACGTAAAAAGAGGAGAATTTTCACAATCCCGACACGAGAGAAACTTTTTTGTCATTACCGCGACGCGCGATGCTTAAATACAGATGCCCGGCGCTGTTCCCGTCCGCGTTGCATTAAAAGTCGAATATCGAGGTCTGAAGTTTTTTTCTCTCCGCCATTCGTTGCGTATCTGGCGCGCGGGCCGTACGCGGACTTTATAGGACCGACGTGACGGGAACACCGAAACGCTCTTGACTAGGAAACGTCGAATAGCAGCTCGACTCGCGCCGTAGAGCGATCCGAACGAAATTTGACGCTTAACGAAACTCTAGTCACAAAGGCCTGGGCTGCCAGCAAATAGGCTATCCATGGGTTATCCCCGGAATTCGACACTGAGACCCGGGCCGCCCCGCGTTAACGCCGGATGGATATTCTGCCCGGGTGTTGCCTTAGGCTACTCTAGGATGAAGCTATGCCCATAAAGCTGTAACATTCCACTTTATCCTGCTTTGTGCTTATAACGGCCGGAGTGCTTGTTAGACATTTATAGCGAAATGTATTATCGAAGGAGGGTCATCTCGGCGCAATGCAATTTGACGCAACGATAGGCGACAGAATTAATGTTTTCCGTTAGTGCCAATGTTTCCCGTCTGTTGCAAGAATTTATCCTTGAATCAGTACGTCTCATATTCCTATACTTTGTATAAAGTTTACGGAGAGTTACAAAATTTGTTTAAAATAATACCTTCGCTTCAGCAATTATTGAAAAAGCTAAATGCTTATTCGATATATTCTTATAATACACTGAAAAAATTCCTTGTATTTTTACATGGAAATTACTTGTTCAAAACCGGAAAATTACCTAATTATCACTGTAATTTTTTTCCCAGATTTTTTAAAGTGAAAATACATATAAATGGTAAAATATAGGTGAAATTACTATTTTTATGCAAAAATCACTTGTAATTTTATGTGAAATTACTTGTAATCACTTGCAATTTTCCATGTGGGTAGCAATATTGCATGATTATGCTGGGTCGGAAAAAAACCCAGCATAATCATGTAATTCACGCAAATATTTTTTCAGTGTAGGCAAATTAATATACAAATTATTCAATAGCAGAATTGCAATTTCCCAAATTTTCGTTTTGTTCTCCTGTTCACTCCTCTTCTCCCTCCTCTCCCCCCCTCTCACTCTCTCTTTCTGCTTAGATCTATACAACTCTCAGCGCTTCATTTATCATCACGATGAAAAAGGACGTTTCGGCGCACGTTCCCCTCAAGATATCCGTTACTTCGGGCTGTGCGCGGTATAACGATACTGGCATAGAATGTAACCTCGGAGTGCTCCGAAAATCGGTGTACAGAAACGCGCGCGGCGTATCAGAGCGAATTAAATTTCGTCTCCCGTCTGGCGGGGTCGTCTTCGTCCCCGCCTTAATGCCGGCGGTTATCTCTCCGCAGATAACGAAAGCTGACGTTCTCCCGAGATAACGAAAATGCCCCCGAAGTACGGCACCCGACAGTAGATATATATCCGATGGTAGTACCGACCAGAGTCGCGGAATCCGCTCACCTATTCCGCCGGGGAGCAGACTTGCGATTGCACGAGGGTGTGCGATTACACTACGTCGCGGGGGAGAAGAGGGAAGGGGGGCGAGGCGCGGGGCAAGAAATCGCAGGAGGGTAGATCTTACACACACATACATACACACACACGGACACAGATATAGTGGGTGAAGTCAACTGAATCTCGTTTTCGTTCTCCTCGATAACCGAGCGCCTTTGATAAGGACGCGGGGGCATCTTCGAGACCGTCCAATATTGAGCCGGGTCTGGAACGTGCCTCGAATCCCATTGTTAGCAGTAGCTTCGACTATCTTGTTATTAAAACGCGCGGAGGCGTTGTTTATCAAAGTCAAATTGGTCGGACGTTTCACGGGAGGGGCTAAAAACGTAATGCTCTTATCAAATCTCTTTTTTACAATCTTTCTTTTTAGTGCCGTTAGTAAATATTTTTTCCAATGAAAAAGTTTTTCTATCTAAAAACCTTACGGTTGTATGAAGCACAGCATCACGTAGGTTAAATGAGAAAAGCTTCAGGCGACATGACTTGAGGATTAATGATACCGAAGCATAGCGGCGGAGATTTGCATAATAAGTAAATGGTAAATAGCGAAATGATAAATTGCTGTAACTTGGTAAACGCCACGGCCGAATCGCGAAGTGGATCCTACGTTTTCATTTACAGAATGATTTTTTGATATCGCAATACTCTCCTTGCGTTTGTCAGTTTCAATGGTCCCATAAAATACAAAGAGAATTATCGAGATACAAAGGACCGAGCGTGAGTTAAGCTGGTTATTTGGCGCGAGAACAAAGTCAAAAGAGAGAACAGAAGCGACTTTATCTTTATATTCGGATTATCCACAGTGAATATGCTTTTTACGTCCGTCATTGCGCAATGTTAAAGCTTGTAACTACGCCATGAATGCGCCGGTTCTCATAGCCGACGGTAAACTTTTTAACGATCGATGAGAGCATTAACGGGCTACCGTGATAAGCAGTACCGTAAAGGGTGTTTTATAACTAACGTACCGGAAAATTGCGGCCGTATCTAATCGCAAATTATGTAAAAATGGCGTCACCGTCGAGGAAACGCTTATTTGCTAGAAGCGACTTAATTGATGGCGTGAAATTGGCACTTCTTCGGTCTATTATTCCCTGCAGAAAAGGCATTATCACACGATTAATACTAAATCGACGCGCTTTGTGTCTCGAGCACTAATGATTTCTCGATAGCGCGAGAGTTATATAAACTCAGCTTGCGGTACATATTCGGATTTATCGTCACGTTACAAGTCATAACTTCGCCGTCAGCTGCGTCATTCGAGAATCGGAGCGACCTACTTATCACTCGTGCGCTTGCGCCATTGAATATATGCACATTCTCGGTCACAGCACCCCTGAATATTCATCGTTAATATATATTTAACATAATGCGCGCGATACGCATCTACTTCATTTTACGTCCGAGCTACAATTACATCGAGCGTCCATCATAATTTCAGATTGCAGATAAACGCGCTTTGACTGCATCCATCAATATTCGAGATGCGACAGTGACAAACGTATAAATTTTCCTCAGGAGAACCATGGGAGTCGCTATAAAAAAGGGATATAAATAATAAATTCTCTGACTTATGACGAAACGATCTCCTTTTTCGCCAGAAAAAGAAGATATTTCGCGATAAGGCTGTGAAAACCGAGTTTAATTTGTCAGTGCATAATTTAGCACTGACATGTCAATCCATATCTCTTTCCGATATTTAAATACATTATTATATGTAACACAGTTTGAATAAAATAAAGAGAAAAGAAGTTTCATTATTTAATTTGTAATATAAATTTAGAAGTCTCAAGATACAACGAAATTTAAGGAAATATATTTTTTGTTCACGAGAGAGATTTAAAATATAATTATTGTAATTATTAAATGTGTAATTACTAAATATGTAATTATTTCTGATCTGACAACTCCTTTTCCTTTAATTGCAGTATCTTTAAATAGATTTAAATTTCACGACTGGCAAAAGAAGTTGCGCGTTTGACGGTTAAACGGTATTTAACGTTGAGGATCATGATCCACTTCGTATCACGTGGCGGCAATTAACAAGAAATTCCAAACTTGCGGAGGAAATCTGTTTTCAAAGCGATGACACTCCGAGATATCGGATAATATTTGACGATGAATTAACTGTTACCAGGTTGCCGTGCTCCACATACCGTGTTCTATAGCATCCGCGCGCATCGATTATCTCCGCTCCAATTACCCGTGGATAATAAGCGGTTCGTATCTCGTAAAGAGGCAGCGCGATCGTATCGCGTCCTCTAACGCGATTCTAAAGTGTAAGTGAAGGGTAGAACCGCTCTCTATAGGGGATATGAGAGGAGAGATCGGATCGACTGGCTAATCCATAGCGAAATCATAAGGGTAGTTTCGTATCTAGCGTGCACCTTACGTGTCTAGCGTGTCTTGGCGTGAAACGTCGAAGATTTTCCCCCTATTGCGCGGAGCTAGACGAGCGAGCGAAGGAGAGAGAATGCGGGTGCTGGCGACAGAGTAGCGCTGTTTAGGACAGCTCGCAGAGGAGGTATCTGCAGCCGACCGACGTCGGCAACTGTATGACGAAGAGGACGGAGGAAGATCCCCGAGATAAGCATTCGAGACAACCGCAGGAGGCGCGATTTAATATTAACGCGGACGGTGCGCCGCGCCGTTCCCGGTGGCGTTGATTACACTCCATTGTGCCTCTCTCGCACCTTCGGCAATCTATATACGGTCGCGCGCGCACCGCCGTGTGATGCATATACCGGTCCGTATATCAAATGTGTCCGTACCAACGGAAGCGGGGACCAGGACCATTCACGCCGACGGAGGCGGGAGTGAGACGGACGGGACGAGAGGGACGAGAGGGAAGAAGCGGACAGATAACGGGGCGTTTCTGAATTTCGGAATTTCGGGCGGATTTCTCGTTGCCGAGTGGACTGGCTTTGAATACCTCTTCCCTCGGCCTCGATTTCCCTCCGCCTCCCAGTGCGTATTTCCTCCGAAGATATCCTGAGTTTCACTCCGTGTTCGATTTTTCAACCTCGCTCGCGGCGACCCCGAGTTCCTTCTCGCGATTCATCGGCGAGTCATTTTTGCGATCGCGAAGTTTCGCACATTGGGATGCCAACACACTATGGATACTGTATCTCGGAACCGCCGTACTCAGAATAGACTAGGTTATCCACCTAGACGGTGTTTCCGGATTACACGAGTTGATTCAGAAATTGTTTATCGACACCACGAGCGGAAATGTCTATTTCTAGAAAGTGATTCGATTTAATTGAATCTGACACCTTCTATTTCCTGCTATAAGATATTACATTATCGACGTAGAAAAGAATGATTTGTATTCGATTATTTAATTAACAAAATGCAATAGCCATTGTTTGTCCATTCGAGTAAATTTTCTACTCTTCCGAGCTTAGTGGCAGTTGGATTGAAATATCAAACCACACTGTCGTGCATCGTGTCGTGTGTACGAAGCCCAGGTGCGTTCCGCCGAAAATTGGAAGGCAGAAGAGCAGCGGAGAATATGGTGGTGTCGGCGCACAAGAATGGCGCGTGATTAGCATGTCTTTCGGGATTGATATATATCCCCGGAGAAGAACGTGACCGCGTTTGCAATCAACGTGTCGCTCCTCCCGGCTCAAAATCGTCATCGCCACCTGTCGATTGTGCAATTTGCGTGGTCGCGCGTCAACGCGGCACAGATCGACGACCATCGAGTCGAGTCGAGGACGTGTCTCGATGAAAATTTAATTACTCTTCGGGTTTAGCTAAATTCGTACATTCGCCGATCCATGTTCGAGAAAAGCTCAGTTGATTTTTAATCAGTCGATTTCGCTCAATTTTTAAAATGCTAGAAAATATCTTCTCTTTACAAGTTCTAAAGGACATTTTTCCAATTAGATATACCTATTTGTTATTTTAAACTCGAACAATATCGTATAATTTTAAACACGTAATGTAATTAAAACTTTTGTATTTATGTGAAGAAAGGAAAAGAAAATTCTTCTTATACCTTTTAAAAATTATCTATTTTATATACACTCTCTCCTTTTTCCACTTTGTGAGTTTCTTATGTCGTTGATTATAAACTTGAGATGAAAATGTTTAGAGTAATGTCATTATTATTGCAATTGTAGATATAGGGAACTATTCAATAAAAATTGAGATTATTTAATTTTTTTTGCCCGTGTGACGCATCTTTCTTCTTTGTTGATAATTGATATCACGCTTGCGTTAACAAGAAAGGTGATTTCTCTCAGATCAAAATGGTTATGCGAAAGTGCGAGACGATTACATTTTAACGAAGTTGTTGGAAGTAATCAAAAGATTTTATGATACTTTTTATAAAACGCTGCAGCGCGCGTAACGATACATTTGGCGGTAATTTATTTCTCTTCAGCGACGACCTGTTCCAGTTGCCTTTAGCGTATCATTGTGTAAAGTGGGGCATAACAACTCGGAAGGCAATTGTATAGCATCGGTGCGATTGAAATCATAATCCCGGACGTAATGTTTCCTCTCGCACCTATAGTATTGTTCTGTTTGATATCGTTTCAATTACAATTAAATATTACATATAATTAGCCGAATAAAGTAAGGATCGTTTTGTACGCGTATATTTCTCATACTCAATTGTAGAGATAAAGGTCTACAGCCCCATTTATCTCAGAAACTATGTCTGAATATAAATCTTGTTTGCCGAGTAAAGTGTGCGTTTTCAGCATGTACTCTTTGTTCAGTTCGCGGCAATGTAACGTGACTAGCCGCGTCAGCTCGTGCATTACATGAGCGCTCTCTTGATAATTTAGTAGTACGTCCGGCTTTCGCCGTTGGCGTAAAATCCATTAATTTTCTTTCGGACGCGATGAATATACCGGGCGCGACGTAAATTAAATCGTTATTCGGATTTTGCGCGGTAAAATTAAATGCGAATTTAAACAAAATTCTCTTCCGTGCCCCGAGCGCGCGTGCGTGTTGTGTGTGTGTCTGTAGGTTTTACATTGTAGCTATGTAATTTAGCTTGACACTTGTATTCGGAGCGTGTCGGATTGCGTTCATGGAATTGCGATAATTTTATTAAAATCTTACAGTTGCGGCTTGGTTTGTCGTCCGACATGATAATTGTGCGCTTTATTTTTTCACATTGTTTAACATTCTTTATTTCGAAGTTTCGAATTATCTCGAAGATACTTTTTTTATTATATTGATTGATTATGTCGAAACCAGGTTTGATTACGAGCTCGTACTATAGTTTGGCAGAGCTTTCATTGTTATTAGCTAATTAACAAGTTCACCAATTAGAGATTGCTGGAAGGCATACCGAGAATTTTCTGACATATAGCGAGGTACTTCTATCAGCGGATTAATAAATGATTCAGTAATTCTGGAGCCGCTCCGCGTAAAGTTACGTAAGGCGTCGGAGGACTTTTCGCAAGGCGTAAATGTTTAATTGAAGTTCTGTCTCCTGATCCGTCCGTTCTCTTAAACAGGAGACACTTAAAATATGGAGATATCTTCGTCCATCAGAAGGGGTGCTTGTCTGTTTAAGAGGAATTAATCACGAAGATATCTATATTTGGCTCATGCAATTATCAGTCGCGGTAAGACGGTTTAATTCGGTATGAAATGAGCTGCTGGATTATAATGCCAATCATTTATTAAGATATTGCATGTCACTGCGCTATTTTGCACGAATTTTGGATAATTATTTTAAGACACGCAACGAGCTTTATTTAACAAATATCTATATCGCGAGACTTTATCTATTAGCTGTCGCCTATGTATAGTGATTTTATATTTGGATTTCCGCTTGTACAGTTTATTTTATTACAAGTTGTTCGATAGACTATTTGGTTATTATTACCAGAACCAAGGTTATATTTTGCAATTTTTTAAGTTACGTGGTACTAGCACCATGCAACGGATGTTTCGAAGCAGCTTGCTATCCGCATTCACTGCACGATTCTGCTGACAGGCAGGAAACGTCCATCGATCAATGGTCCAGCCTCCAAGCATGCGTTCGTCTATATACTTGTCCTGAGATCAAAGCGAGGGGATCGGGTTGACTCCTCAGGGTCGGCGGCCTCCAACCATTCTCGGCTTTGCGAGAAGGATGTTGCCGCGCTCACTACGACCTCTCACTGCGGCGAGAATTCTACGCTAGAGACATTGACATAGTGGCACTAGCTCTCGGTTAAAGGCGGCTCACCTCTGACCCTCGAAGCACCGGCAGATTAAGGGATGAATACACGTATAGACATTAAACCGCCGGCGCAATGGCCGGTGTGCCGGGAGGACGGGGTCGAAGGGAGGTACGCCGCCTGATTAGCATTCTAAATTGAAGCGCTGCGGTCGAACGGTCGTCGTGGAGCAGGTCCAGTTTAGGTCGGGGGTAATTCAGAATAGACCCTCTCCTACCCTTCTCCGTGCGCCACCCCACGCGCTCTGGACAACTCCATGTCCATATCGTTGTCAGTCTCGCTCGCTTGGTCGCTCGCTCCGTTCTCTCCGTTCCGTCCTCCTCGGTTCTCCGCGATCGGCCCATCAGTTAGGCCGGGCCTATGCCATGCACCGCAATAGGTTAGACATTTGCATTAATCGGCAACCCCTCGTGTAACCGTACCGAACCGGACCGGTGCCGATCCCGCTCTATTCCGCTCGTCGACTGATTGCGACGTAGAGTATTCAAGTACTTCGTATTGCCCGGAGGACCGAACGATCTACGGTCACTACGGTTTTTTTCCATCGTTATCATAGCCCTCTTTCTAACGATCCTACTTTTTTGTCATCTCCGTGTCATGGCTTCCGTATAGGATGGATTCGTTAGGTCCGTAAAGACTGTAATTGACTTACACTACCGACAACTTTCAAATGATTCAACATTGCAATATCTAGATTAAATCTATGCAAAGTATTTAATTTATTATGTCAAATAATTTATTCACAAAATAATGAGAAAGAAAATATATTTATTTAGGTATTTACATAAAAATATTTTAATTAAACAAATATTAGTTTATTACAAGGCAAAGAGTTATAAGTTTGTGATAGTAGCAGTATTTGCTCTTTCATGTTGTCATATGTAGATTAAACCCATAGAATATGAATATAGAATATTAATTTAATATGAGTTATTTGAGGTTCACTTATTAGGCTAATTAGTTATGTTTATTTGAAACAAGTAGTTCAAGTTAAAATCACACATATAATAAGTAAATTACGATGTACATATACTATTTACAATCTCATATTATAAATTTTTATGCTTATATGGTCAGTTCATGAATCATCAATTAACTTTGTCAATGTAACATCTGAAAATACGTTTCTTAGTCCTGTATTTATAATCGTGTTCCTGTTGAGAAACTCAGCTGAAACTAGTCTTGAGACGTGAGACACTTCTACGATATAGACGAATCTTGAAAATCGATTTGATATTCATTTGTAATCGTCATTCATGACATAAAACTCCATTCTGAGTATCTCACCTGATACACTTTTAAGATGAGATTTGAGTAACAACTATAAATGCGGGCTTTAAATTATATATATAAACTCTAGTTTACAATATGAACTTTTCGGATACTGTCAGCTTTAATATGTTAATCTATGATATATTACCTATGTTAAGACATATGTTTGAGTGCTATAGATACATGTTTTGCTTTATATACAGACAATGATTTAATTAATTAACTCAGTAGAAAAATTTTTCTGATCGCGATATTTGGTTTTTGAGGTAATGGGGTATAAACAATCCACAGATCGTAGAGAATCAATGGAATACGCAATTTGTTAGTACATGGCATGAAGATAATACAGTCAGTCGTGGTGCAATAACCGCTAGTCATAACGGGTAGGCTGTCTCGCGAAGAGGAATAGGAAGGGCGAGACGGAGAGAGACTGACAAATGATCGACGATCCCGTCTTGTAAAAACAGTTGCACTGGCGGTCCTAGCTCCCTTTCTCCTTTCCGACTCCGGTTCATTCATTTCCTCATCTCGCGGCCATTTTCTACGCATTCTACAGTCGCCATGGCGACGCCCGCCGCGGGTGATTATAGCTGGTACCAGCTAAAGCCTTCCTTAATTAACGCGGGCTTAAACCATTTTCGTAACGACGTTGCCTCTGGCGCACCTTACGTAACGCAGACGACGCATTGTTCCGCGCATATATGCATACATATACATAATAAATATATTTTACACATATTAATATTTTATATATTTTTTTTATTATTTACAAAAATTTACTATTTTGCTAAAAATTTATTGCTTTTTTACCTTATGTATTCGGTGGGATGAAAATGCTAATTTTCGACTAAAAGATTAGAGGATAACGAGCGTGAGTGAATGAAATCTGTGTGTAACATTCAGCTAACAAGTATAAAAATGTTTTAGTGAAAATAAAAGAGACTTTTATTTTCTTGTTGGAAGTTTCTAAGTGATTTAAATGCATTCTCGCTATGAGATGCATTCAGTTACTTCTCGTAGCGATAGAACGAAAGTGATGTAGGCATTCGTATTATTAGCTTTGTCGTTTATTAAATATATAATGATAGACATGTTAACATTAATTTTATCTGAATAGATAATAGAATATCTTAGAATAAGTTATCGTATTAAATAAGAACAAACTTTTATTTCCGGGATGGAAAGATAGAATAACAGTTATTGTATTTTAAAGTTATCAAAGTTATTTTGAAGTCTTAAAGTACATATCTTTATGTCATTCTTAATTGATCTTTAAGCAAGAATTCAAAGACCTTCATTAATCATACGAGATAATGATTGATCACGATTGTTAAAAATAATAATAATGTTTATGAATTTATTAACAGAAGAAGATGATTGCTTACATAATATGATTATCTTATGAGATAATGGTAGACTGACTCATCTTCTGTATATGTGTGTGAACCACAGAGTTATCACGTATTTATTATATCTTCAAATACACACGCAGCAAAAGCACACGGACGCGTGTATATAAAAATTCGCGAGGGACCTATAATAAGGTGCAAACATCGCCGCCTGCCTTGTTTGCCTGACGATAAATTTACCTTCCATAAGATTAAAGAGGCAGACGCGTAGGACCTTAAAGAGACGCCGCTAAGTCAGTTGTAAACCTGAAGCATCCGGCGGAATCCTAGTTGAGTATATACGATTTTTTTGTAAGCACGAGTATCTCGTGAGTATAAACAGCCGGTTTGTGTAAGGAAAAGGTAAAAAGTGGTACGCCTCGGTCGAGGCGTAATTTTGAAGCATTACGTAATTATTTCGCACCGTTACTCACCGAGTGTTCGAAATTTCTGCCTTTGTGAGCGGTAATTCGCACATGTACACAGGATACGATATAATTAGCGGACTTAATACGTCCGAGTTAACGTTTCCAAAACGCTGAACCGAGCCTTCACTCGCAGCTGCCAGCGTGGCGCGACTATTAATCGTCGCTAATGTCGGCAAAGTTGATTATCAGCGGTGGAAGAGTTCCCTCTCCTTCCTTTTCCTTGCGAAACTGGGTTAAAATTTATTTATGACGCGAAATATTATTTAATATCTTTGTCCTGCCGGTCCTGGATTGACGGATGATTACGGAGCGAAGACGATTTCGAAAAACCATCGACATGTCGATCGATCGTAACGCGGACACGAGCGCGCTGTAATTTCCTACTACGCTCTCTCCACGGAATCAGGTTGCACAACCCGTGACAGCTTACGGACAAAGCCGTCGCTCGTTATCCACGATCGCACTTGCTTATATGCTGTAGTTTGGGATGATATAGGGGCCGCCGTGAAATATCGTTCACGCCCGCCATTATCGCGAATAAGCCCCTGCATATATGGATGTAAGGATGTACAAGGCTAATCGAGTTGAGATCGTTTGTGCAGAATTCCAGCTTGATTGTGCAAGCTTCAAACCCCTCGTAATTTTTTAGCCCGTTAAACGTTTTAGGCGAGATTGGTGCGCAGCTTCTAAGAAGTTCGACGGTGCCTTTATAAACAGACAGCGGATGATTAATATAGAACTTTCTGCAATGTTGTGGCGTGCATCACGTTTTCGCGTTCGTGCCGATCTAAGGGAAATAATGTCGTCTTCTAGAAATTTATTAATATATTAAAATACTTTTATTTGATATAGGACGCTCAAGATATATTTTGTAGTTCTTTCAGTATCAACGATGGGATTAAAAAATAGCATGTGATTTTTAAAGAATTCTATAAAGAAGATCGGTGCTTCTGTATATTATTAACAAATATTGCTACTATACTGAAACAATATGATTATCGTAAAACATTGGACAAACAGAATACACAGCACAGTATACTAACATGCGCAGGCAATTGCACGAGCAGTTGAAAAATATGCGTGCCACTTGGGACAGCTTATATACATTTTATCGCAGCGTATTCATGAAACGTGTACGATAACGATATCTCGCTTGGCGTTTTTCTTCGTATACCTTACGACGTGTTTCTTTCATATGACTATTCGCGAGAGCCACTTGAGGATAGCAAATACGGCACTATTCATCCGTGGTTACAGTTATATGTAATTTTCTACTTCTCTCTTAATTTGTTCGGCATTGTTTCTTATGTGAGCAAGTTTATGTAATTGAGAGAAAATATGTAAACTATTCTTTTTTCGACTTCTCTTTGATTCTAAAATTATTGAGTGAAAACAAAGGCATCCTTGAATTTTTAACTATCCAATGGATAATAGACTATATTTTTATGTATGTATTTTTATTTTGTGTGTGATTTTGTCTCTGCAAATATTAATTGGAGTATCTTGCTAAATTGGTACTTATAAAGTTAGTAATTAATTTTGATTACTTTCGGAACATGATTCCAATTGGGATCATGTGAAGCGGAAAGGGATAAAAGCATTTGAGATCTCGTGTTTTTCAGTATATCGCTTTGTGGACGCTGAAGACCACCAGCTATTTGGCGAACGGTTTCAGCGGAGTTTAATTCGGCTTTATTTGCATTTCGCTTCCTTGTCCTTTCAATTATAGAAAAGAGGGTAGATGTGACCTTTGATTACGGTGACTCGCGATGGGACACAGGATATTGGCGATCTTTGTACATTAAAAGTTGTCCGCCGATGGAGCTTTTCGATGGGGGAACGGGCGCTTCGGGCACCTTCTATTTAAGGCTGGCACAGTGACAGCTCGTGAAAGGCCGTACTTTCCACGCGGGCATAATTTAATGAGAAAGCTGAATAGCTCAGCGACTTTCGAGGAAAGTATCTTCCGAGCAAGATTAGCGTCATAACAAAAGATTACGTGGGATTGGCGCTCCCCTCCGCCAGGCTACTAATAAAAGCGTCTTAAGCCATTCGATCGATTATGTTGAAATATTAATGTTAATCATCGGTCGGATAGCTATATCGTGGTTACTTACAGTCGGTTTTCAAGCCGTAGACAAGCAGATTGATTGCCGCAAGATGCAAGAAAGTTTTATTAATCGAAACTTAAGACAGCCTTTGTCAAATGCTACAAATTGTCCTAAGAATACCTGAAGTTATAACATCAGACAGTAGTCGTCAAATTTATAACTGTTAGACTTGTACAAATGTACAAACTATTATATTTTCGTCTTCTCTTTAATTCCAAAAATTATCCAGTAAAAATGAAAGACAGCCTTAAATTTTTAATTATATTTACAACAAACTTGGGAGCAATTGACAGGATGCAATTGTTTTCACAATTTTGTATATTCTAAATAAATTTTACACAGAGAAGAAGTTACGCAATAGTTTAAAAATTATGTCTAACTTGAATATATATCCGAATAAATATAAACCAATATACACATGACAAGAATATATTTGATATACAATATATTTGAATATATAAACAACATACATGACAAGAATTTTTTCTCTTTTTAATTTAATATGAGGGCATATATAAATAACTGCAAAGAGTTGGATTTGATTGCATTACATTTTCAGCCAGTCTTTCGTTGCTGACAAATGCGGTGCTGTAAACCATCCGTCGCGCTTCTCAGCTTGAGTTTATATGCAAAAGTTATTAACAAAAACTTTAATCTTGCGGCTCGGCTTCTTTAATTAGTTTTTAAGGGGATGCTCTTAAGAGCTAATGAATCAAAACGTCGCTAACTTGTAAGTCGCGCCGTAATCCTCTAGCTTATACATTACGTAAGGTGCGTTTTAATTTAGCGGATCAATCCGTCGATAGACAATTATCTGAGTTGCCTTCGTGTCGATCCGTTCTCGTTATAGGGGCGCAAAGCTGAAAGCGATTAGCTGCGTTACGCAAGCCGTGACGCAACTCGCGCGCGCGGTTTAATTAGATAATCCTTTGTCACGCTCGCGTATCGTATTTGTACCTCGTTTGTGCCTGCTTGCGGATTGCAGTTTGTATCTTGGAATGTTGGCACTGTGACGTAAGGCAAAGTTTTGGAGTCAACATATTTAAAGTTTTAAGTACATGGCCTGCCTACCGCGACGCGATGTCGACTGTCGCTCACTGCTGCACGAAATAAATGAAATAGTAACAAGGGTAGAAAAGAATTCCCCGGCCTTGACAAGTAAGAAATTTTCGTTGTATTTTTTTATTATGTTATGTTCAACAATTAAAAACTATAAAATGTAAGCATAAACAGCAAAAAAAATTCAGGCAAGTTCTTAAATAAGTATAGACATAAATTATGATATGAGATATTATGTAAAATAAATACATACATAAATTATCAGTGTACAAATTTTCTTTATACATCTTTAGTATAATTATAATTTAGTATATATTGCAATGTAAAAGTGCGGAGAAGATTGTAACATTAAAGACATAAATTAAAATTGTAAGTATAATATATTCTTGAAAAGAAATAAAGAGAAATATTTCAGAAAACATTAACTATATATATTTGAGAGAGAGGAAGAGAGGGAGAGGGAGAGAGAGGGGGGAGGGAGGGAGGGAGGGAGGGAGGGAGCGAG
>NJRP01000031.1:675694-696641 GCA_003063835.1 Aphaenogaster floridana
TAGTCTGATTACGGCTTATGGCACGCTCGGTCTAGTTATACTATGTCAATGGCCGCGTTCAGCAGACTCAACAGTTGAGCAACGTTACTAGATTTATCTATATTATATCTTTATTTATTATAGAAAATCTAGTAACGTTGCTCAACTGTTGAGTCTGCTGAACGCGGCCTATTATATCTTTATTTATTATAGAAAATCTAGTAACGTTGCTCAACTGTTGAGTCTGCTGAACGCGGCCTATGGTTGCAGCTCGTTTGTTCTTTCTCGTTCACGCATGCGTACAAACATATATCTGCGGAGTGAGGAGCGTTACCAAGCGTTACGACAGAGAAACGAGAGAGAGGGGGGGAGGGAGAGAGAGAAGTTTATGCTTTTAAACAATTAATTCTGTGATGCTTGAAGATAGAAAATGTATTATGGTTAATAATGTTGAGGTAACTTTATGTAAAATTTATATTATACTATATGTTATTCTCTTTCTGGATCTTGACGTCTGGCATTATTAATATTTTACGTGTATGACCAGCTTAGTAAAGTTACAGCATAATAGTGATTTAATGTCACTTACATTCGCTATTCGCTCTTATACGCCAAGCATATTTTATAACGAGATTAGTCGGCTTAATCTCAGATAAGAGCAGAATATGGGAAGATGGTATTAGGATGTAAACCTATATTATACCTAAATAGTCTATAAGTAATAGTCTGTAACCCAATATAGCTCTCACTTAGCATGTTTATTAAGATTTCATTCGATTTTGAAGATTGTATATTTTATCGGCTACGGCACCATATATTAAATTAAACAAATTTTAATCAAGATTAGTGATTGTGTTTTAACTACATCGATTTAATAAACATAATTGATATTAATACATTGTAAGACGACTTGACTGGCCATAGATGACATTTTATTACGTATCAACCATACGGATTGTGGTCCTCTACGTGTAACAAATTTAATATTAATAAATGCCAAAGCATCTATTCTATTCTATTCTCTCCCCTCCCCTCGAACATCCTCCCATCACGAAAATAATTGATATTAGTTGTTAGGAATTGGAAGTAATTAGTAAGTCGATACAGAGGATACAAAATGAAAAGGTATAGAAGATACAAAGAATATAGACTACCGGTCGTTAAAGGTCCAAGGTTGCCTTTGACTTGATCGTGCTTGCAATTTTGGGGAGCGTGGATGGTCGCGTTCGGTGCACCGACAGAATTTGGATCACACGGACCGGTGGGAATTTATCAAAGGCCAAATATAGCGAAAACTGTCAGTCCACGGATACCGGCCCGTCCGCCGCAGGGTGCATATGCGCGCGGTGGGGCCGCAGATGTGCGTACAGTATAAAATACGCTCGTGCTATACATACGTACGCATCCGAATACAATCTCGTGGGGATAACGCGTTACACGGGCACACGGTAATTTATCCCGCGGAAATGAAAAAAGAGGCGGGTTTTCGCAAAATTTGACGTGGGAATACGCGCTGTCCGCTCTTGCAGTCCGCGGTGGACACTTCGCCGTTCATCAGATAGATACTCGTGTACTGAACAACATCGTAGAAATATTGCTTTGTTGATTCGAAACAAGTCTTTTTATTACATCAATGACATCGGGGATATATTCATCGCGAATATGAAGATATTGCATAAATGCTGCGTTCAAGAGGTCTCAAAATCAATTTTTTTTTCTACATATATTAAACTATTGAAGTATTTAACTGCAGGAAATACATTATAAAAACGGTAGTATTTTTCTCTTTAAACTGTTACAATACTATAATATGTTTTAAACTGCAGTTTAGTTTTCTTTATGCACTTTAATGTCGCAATGCGTGAGGTACTTTGCATTGAACCAACATTGTGAATATATGATGCCACGAGGGAGAATTAAATAACAACTTACTTGCTTATCTTTCTGCAACTTATTATTTAACTTCTGCAGTTACTTGTTGGAAACAGCTTTGTGTGGAAACCTAGCTTGTGATAATTGTAAATTTAACGCATACCTGACATTATAATTTTAGATGTCTTTAGGGAAATTTCTACTATTCGAGAGCATGTGTAAAGAGGTACGCTTGTGTATTGATCCGAAAAGCGTTCTTACGTTTCGCAGCAATCGATCTTACACGTTTGACATAAAAAGTATCGTTATGTTATATGGTCAATGTATGCACGCAATTTTATGTGCTGTTACGCCAATATTACGTTCTCCTTTTTACCGCGTACTTAGCTATTTCGTGACTGGTTCTTCGTTATGTCGTGACTGAGTCTCGCGCTCCTTTTCCAGTTACTTTTATGGTGTATTGCAAAGAGGTATACTGGCTGCTAGCTAGTTCCAGTCGACCAGCATGACGGATGCCTCTCATCCGTCAGGATCAACGATCCAATCACGTTGCAGAGGAATAAATCACATCTAGCTGTTGTCACGTGGAAAGAACCGCTTTCATTTGATTCCAAACGATCCTGCATTTGCTTGACGGCTTGTCAATTAGCAGCTATATCTAATTTCGATAATAAGAGAAGATAATTTTGTAACCATTAATTTATCGAAAAATTATAAAATACATAAAGATACTCTTTATACTGAATATATTTTTATATAGATACGCGGATAGTAAAAAATTAGCTATTAATTTGATTATTGAAAAGTATTGTAATAATACGTTTATTCTACTAACATTGTCGCCCTTAATTATTCCGGCTGGTTATAGCCGGGTGATGGAAAGCTTCCAGGCCTTCCACAATATTATAGTTACCTATTTATCGCCGGTGCGCCCCTTTAAAACCTCGTTAATTGCCAACGTACTGACGCCTGCATGCTACCCGCTGACGACTTAATCTACGCGATCTACTTCTCGCGATGAAATGAACCACGTAAGACGTGCACGACAGCGCGTTAATTAAGACGATGGATAGTGGGAGGGCGTACGAAGAATGATACAGTTTCGAGATAGATAAGGTTTCCATTTATTAATTGCGTCCAAGAAATTTATAAAGCATCGGTTGCACTTTCACTGCTTCTATATTCTCATTACATTACACATTATTTATACTCTTTTATACTTACTTATTTCTAGTATTTCTTGTTATACAAATTGCACACATTATTACTTGTTTTAATTCACGTATTACAGCGTGATTATTATCGCTCATTTAGTACAACAAACAGGAATTTTTGGAAAAAAGTCAGCCTTTGATGACCACGAGAATTATCACGGATTATTATCATCCTTTGATCGTTCAACAGCATATTTCTACGAATGCGATCTATAATATTTTCCGTTCGGGAAACTGTCCGCGATTCCGCGCAAATCATGATAGCTTCGTTTCGAGCGCTGATCGTGCGGGGATTCATGAAATCCGCGGTCCTCCGCATTGATGCAAAGTTTCGATTGTGGTTACGCAACTCGATGTCCAGCGTTCGCGGCATATCGCATTGCTGATCATTGATTCGAGGTAGATACGCTATTTCTCGCCGCACGCACATCAGCTTGCGTTTCCATTCCGATTTCCATGTATTTCCTGGAATGAACGCCGCAAAAAGGAATATCGTCGCGAGCGTTTGTTGCGCTCAGTGAATTATTCCAGCAATATTGTGGAATAAACGACCATTTTTTCGACATTTCCTTTCAAACGAAGATCATTTTGGATATTTAATAATACCCGCTCTTTAAAAAGAATTTAATTTCAACGAGAAAAGATGGACCTAATTTAATTCATATATTTATTGATCGAATCGAGAACAAAGGCATTGTCTGTTCATTTTTGTCTCTACTTTATTCATACTTTATTTTTGCTGTTCGACATCGTTTTTTTTCGGTCGTACATATATATAGCTACTGTATTGTATGAATTTTTGAGAGTCACGAACGTCAAAAGGTTACTCGATATTCAGCTGTGTCCTTTGCGGTATGCTGAAGCGTGTTTGCAGGCTGAAAGTATCTGATAGGTTGGCCAACGTCGCTGGACAAACACATAAAGCGAATTAATGAGGCCCCGCGTGCGTGGCGCACTTGTAAGCTGCACGACTTGAATAATGGATGGGCTGACAAGACAAGCTCCGCGATATATCCGGACGATCTTTCTCCGTCCTCTCGATTATCTCTCGGTTTCCTCTTTCCGTCTGTTCGTCACGTTTCTTCGTGATTTTCGACCGCGCAACCGGTCCAGTCTCTAAAAAGACGACGGATGCTGCGTCTCACTCGAGACCAGCATTGCAAATACGTAGGTGATTTGTACGTGGTTTGCAGTATATGATTTAGACATTAAAAGGAATACACAAAATACGTTATATCTTTACAATGTCGTTAATTCATAAGTAAGTGATCAATCTAAAAACACGATAAACAAATGAATTGCTTAGATGACAGTTTCTGTGTAACTTCAACGTCTTCAACCAATAAATAAAATCAAAAGGGCTAATGAGAGTCAGTGCAGATCTAGGAGCACAGTATTAAAGTATTATGTAATTTACATTTACAAATTACATGAATAAATATGATTTCATAAGTTAAAAAATGAAAAAAGATATAAATGTTCGAACGTTTCGGCTCTTATTTGGGCTATCTTCAGCGCAAAAATCTTTATTTCGTTACCCTGTTCTTCGTTACACCCAGAGCGTAATCTTCCACGCGAGACGTTGGTCACAAACAATTGGTAGGCCGAATGATATTGAAAATGCCGGCCTGAAGGTGACCACACAAAGAAATCGAATTAGTAAAGTTATTTAACCGATAAAAAATTGTAACTTACCAAGTGGAACAGAAAAAGAGAGAATAAAATTCCAAATGTGTACATCGTGGTGTTAGTACGTTGATAATTCGTCACAAAGTAAAATAAATATAAAAGACATCGTAGTCAATAGATAAAAATCGTCAATAAATCCAGAGCAGTCAGAAGATAGAACTTATCAGATCAACGGTCAATAATATCAAGAAACAAAGATGCGCGTCAAAGTAAAGTCAGAAATAAAATACAATAAATAAATAAATAGGAAAGAAAAACGAAATGGGCAAGTTTACAATTTGTTGAGGACAGAAACGTATACATGGTGTAAATAATCTGTATCAGATTGCATGATTAAGACTGTTACTTTGTCGTTTAATATGAAGCATTTCTATTCAACGTCTTCATTCGGAGCAAATATAATTTTTCTTTATATTAAATCTAATATATTGATGTTTCTTTATATTAATAATAATATACAATATATATTCTTCAATATATGAAAATATTCGGATTCGTAACAAATTCTAGGAAGAAACTAGAAAAAGATAATACACTGAAACAATCCGTCATACCAAAGTGCACAATCCAATGCAATATCCGAAAGGAAAGTATATTGCTAATTTAGTTTTAATTCTCGCTGTAGCTCGCAGAAATTTTCTCGAAGGCGGTGTTCGATTGAACTTTACCTTCTTGGTTTTAATGCGGTTGATGTTGCACCTTGCTCATTGGGCAAACTTCCGAAAGGTAGATTGAACAAATTTGCGCGGCGGGCACAACAAGCCAAGTAGCGCGCAACGATTCGAGGTCCCTTGAATCGTCGTCGTGGCCAAGCAGATATCGGAGATATCGAATTTCGCGCATTCGCTTTAATGGGCATCTCGTGTTCAAACCTGAAAAGAAGAACTGCAGACGGACGAACGGTCGAGTAGATAGATGAAGTAACGGATAGTGTCTTGAAGTTATTTAATTAGAGAAAGGCGACTGGCGCCGAGGGGGGAAGGACGGGGGTACATAGCGAAGGGTGGCCGGAAAAGTGGAGCTACGAGGTGAGCTTGTATATACGTTGTATATTGGGTGTGCCAGACCTAAAACGAAACGTCCGCTCAACTTTCCGACGACTTTGAAATCGATGTGTTTGTCTAGTGAAAATTAGGCAGTTATAACCATTTAATTGCAACAAACGACTATTTGTCGTTTAATGTTAAATATTTTGACAATCAAGTAAAATTTTATGTTGAAACAGAGAAAGAGAAAGAGATAAAAAGAGGAAGGAGGGAAGGAAATCAAAATTTAATCGAAATTAATTGGAAAACAAATAAATGAGACAAATTCTACTAATAATTTTTAATATTAAGTGACTTCGTAAATATATTATCTGTAGTAGAAGCTTCATTTTTCTTTGATTAATCTGTAACACTTCTATCCGAAAAAAACATTTAGTACATTCGAAGACACCCTATATACAGACTAGAACGACAAAAGGAGGAGGAGGTAAGGTACGGTTGTATCTACAGTGAGAGGTCGTGCTCGAAGGCGAGTGGAAGGTCTGAGAACACGACATAGCCGTAATGATAAATGAGATTCGAATCATTAATTAACACAGGGACCTCCGGTGGAAGGCACGGCTCCGTGCTTGCATTGGCTTTTACCGCGTTGATGGCTGTCAGCTTAGATTTAGATAACGATACAGCGCCGTTATTATCGTTCTTCCGTCGAAAATGGCGATTGTCGTGGCATCTCGGCTGTGAGGAATGTAAATTAACTGATCGGCAACATCGAAAGCAAAGAAAAACTTCCTCTATCATGAAATTAATTTTTATTAGACAAAATTTTTGTCTTATAAAATAATCCAAATTGATTATTGTATGATTTTATCGCAATATGATTATCGCTAAATATGAATTTTAATTAGTTTGCTTTTAAATAAAAGATAGATTCTTAAGCTGGATGTTTTTACAACGAAAGCTGGAAACTTTTGTTCTTAAGAATACATATAGACCACGATAATAGACAATCTTGATTCTTAATAAAAGAGTCCGGATTATAGTCGAATCGAATTATAGGGATTACATCGCAATTTTCTAAGAGTTAATGAATAATCCATGTTTGCTGTTACATTGTCAGTTTCTATTCACGTTAGAAAATAAATATTTAAGTGTCTTCCTTAGTAGTCACATTGCATAAGTATTATATTGTATACATATTATATGTCACACTCGCATGTATCTACACATATATCCCGTACCATTTATTGCTATCAATTATATGAGGCTCGCGCAGATCCTCGATTATAACAAAAGTAAATCCATCAAGGAGTTTGAACGAGTGCTGAAACGGGACGTGCGTGGTTTTCCGCAATTTTCCGAGGTTTCCTAGCTGTCGGTACTTTGATTTCATACCACGGTTCTCCGTCTTCTCGATATTGCCCTGCGACACTGTCTGTCCCGAGGCACTGTGAACGAAATTCTTATCTTAGACCTCGTCACGTTGGAACCTCTCCAAGAGATTTTAACGCGGATGATTTTGTGCGGACGAGAACTTTTCGTAAATCACGTACGTTATTGCACCACGGAGTTGCGTTCGCGTTCGTGGATTTAAAGGCTCCGGAAAATTGTCGGGCGAAGCTTTTAGTTATCCGTGCAAAATTAATAGTACGTGGAAATTATTTTTAACGTTTTTCCGATAGTCTGAGTTCCTCGTCAACGTCGTGAGAATCACGAGAAATGAATGAAGTTATATTTCCGTTGAAAGTGCCTGCGTACACGTGATTTTTAAATAATTAAGCCTTCAATATGTAAAAATAACGGGTTGTATTTCTCGCCGATCCCTTGATAATATCGATGACACGTGACATAATTTTGTTATAAAATCGATATTTTCACCATTAGCCGATGCTATCATTTACATTTGAGTGAACATTTCTTTGTTACATTTCGTTATTTAATGCTTGAAATAAAGGCCGAAGAATCGCTTTACTTTATCACTAGTTTAGAAATTTATTTTAAAAAATTAATTTTTTTTTTCTGTGTTTACCGAATAAGAGCAGAAATATTGTATTATTTGTCGATATATAAAAACATACGCATAAAACAAATGACGCTTCACTTATTGTTAGTAAATTCATATATTTGATTTCATTATGTTTTTTAATTTATGTTTTTAATCGAGCCATTATATATATGAATATAATATTTGAGAATTTATATTTTGCAATATAAAATATTTATATGAATTTTTGATAATTGAATTTCGCTGCATGCTATTGGAGATTTCAGTTCGCTACTCTGAATCTGCACGGAATCGTATCTGTTTGATTAAGGCACGTGTCGTACACTTTCTTATCACAGCACCATAAAAGAAGAATAGTTTCCGTGACGTTACGTCAACCGACGGACGGCTTTTGGGAAATCATACGACCGGCACTTTGCGAAGTTGTTCGGCGCGATTCCATCGTTACGATTCCCGTCCTTCGCGGCTCCTCCTTCCGCATAAACAGCTCGCGGCGGTGGCCATCCGATTTTACGGAAAGTCTTGCATATCAGAATCCTCGTAACCATCGCGCGCGTGTTCCACTTTTCTCGAGGAGACCCGAGACTAAAGGTGTCTCGTACCATTTCTCGCCCCGCCTTATCACGCGCGCGCGCGCGCGATCGATCCGGTTCGTCTTCGGTTCTCGCTCATTTATATTCTGCTCGTCTGGCACAGCTTTCGACTTTCCTAGGCGATGGTACGGGTGCGTGGGTAATCCCGTCGTTGCAACGGCGAAGTTTCGAGTAACGATTTGACATTCGCCCTGTAAGTAAGCACGCCCGCCGCGCCGTTGGAGAATCGGGCCCACCCTCTCGTAATGGCAGGGAGGCGTCAGTGACGAACACGGTTGCGTAAGCACTTCATTCGTTCCCCCGGAGGTTTCGTTAATATCAGTTTCACCGGTCGCTTGCGTAACGAGCCAATTCCCTGCCAGTGACTTGGGAAGACTTCCCCTTCCGCTACTTTGCCAAGGCAAATCCGCTGCTCTAAGCCGCCTGTGATTAACCCTTCTGGCGCTCCTAAGCGACTACTTCGCTTGGTTTCACCCGGTTTGTGTCAATTCAACGACGGTAATCGCTGCATATCGATTAGGATGTTTTCATAGTGACGTAACGGAGTAATTCGCTGCATTCGGAGCTTTCCGTTTGCATTTGTATAACAACACGACACATATCTGATATTTAAGTGACGTGTATCTCGATAGGGATCATCTAGAAAAGGAGGGATTACATTTGAAAATTGGACATATTTAAGCAACCCAAACATCCCGTACGATGATAGAAAATTCTGTTGCTCTTTCCGATTCCCGGGAGCGATATTTTGACAGTCGTGGAAATTTTCCAAGATTATTCAACTCTAAGTGCCAACTGTAATAACAATAGTTTCAGCATGAAACAACTGACTCCGAAGATTGAGCGAATTGAGAACGTGGCACATTCTTGTCGTAGAAGCAGACTCGTAAAGCATAGTATTGTCTTCCGGTATTGTCATCCGAGAGCTTATTTTACGGGAAACGTTAAATCTCGCTTCTGTACGCCGCGCACACCCTATACGCCGACAGATTCAGTTTCACTTTAACGATTACAGCAGCGCGTTCGGAATTCTCCATGGGGGATGTTTATGAAGCCACATGTTTCGGCATATTTATTAGCGCGGTTATCCACGCCCGTGCGTCGTTTAAGCAACGTTTCAATTTTTATCATCGCTCATGCGTGCCGCGTAATTGCGTTTTACGCACGATCGTACTAATAATTACGGCCGCAAATACGTTAATCCAACCGTGAGTACACGCTAATTCTTTGCGCGTGTTTCACTTGATTTCCTTAGGGAGCGAGAAGTGATTATGTATGTTTTTTTTCGAATTGTCTCTTTTATCTGGGAAATTCTTTTAATTATGAAATAAAATGGAAAGGAAGAAATAAAAATTCTCTTTAATTCACTTTTTTCTTCGGAGAAAACCTCGTAAAAGGGTTAACTTGCTCGAAAACTGTATTTATGAGCGATTTATATCTGCGAGAAAGAAGCACGCGGTAGTCGGGCGATGAAAATTTCTTTTCTAAATGTATACTCTTTATATTTACTTCTCCGTTTTTTCCTGAGATCTCCTCTTTGTGTGTTCCTTCATTACGATCTCTCGTGAGGTTTATTTTGTCTCATCTGACGTTAGTTAGCAAACGCTTTTAACGTTTGCTTTTTTCCACCAATGCTTCTACTTCGTTTATTGACTTATAATTAACGTTCCTCCAAGATTTACGAGTATAATCTATATTATATATATATTTTTCCGTTTTTCTTTAAATATTAATTTGCGAGATAAAAAATAATTTTTTTCTTATGAAGCGATCGTTCCGAATGCAACATATTTTTAACGAACATATTAATTGATATCTACGAATTGGATAATTATGGTCAGATTTTAAATTTATTAGGAATCATATTTTAATTTTTTATTCTTTTATATAAAAATTTATATCTAGTATATCTCTTAATTGATGAGAGAACATTGCTATCTTATTATTATTTACTAAAGATATTTTAAGTTTTAGTCCAAGGCTTTATATATATATATATATATATATATATATATATAAAGTCTTATATATAAAGTATTATATTGCGACAAACGTCGTTGTTTTTAATGCATTTGCATGTCGTTTGTTAGAGAATTGCACACGTTGAAAGAGATCAAAATGTGAAACAACGAACAGCGTAATAGATAAAAACAGCGGAAAAATACGTTTAAAAATAAGAGTATATATTTCGATTCGATTCTTTAATTCATCGCATTGCGAAGTCTCAGTTTTTAAATCTAAATAACAGATATAATAAATATTTGTGCATTAAAAAGGTATATACATATATATATATATATATATATATCTGATATTTGTGCATTAAAAAGATATATATATATATATATATGTATATACCTTTTTAATGCACAAATATTTATTATATCTGTTATTTAGATTTAAAAAATGAGACTTCGCAATGCGATGAATTAAAGAATCGAATCGAAATATATACTCTTATTTTTAAACGTATTTTTCCGCTGTTTTTATCTATTACGCTGTTCGTTGTTTCACATTTTGATCTCTTTCAACGTGTGCAATTCTCTAACAAACGGCATGCAAATGCATTAGAAACAACGACGTTTGTCGCAATATAATACTTACAATGGAAACTACTGTGCAAACTACCAGTATTGGTTGAAAAACACGTATCCTCGCCGTTGCATCGACAAATTTTCGCTGCGCTTGGCACGATATTTCTTAAACATTCGAATAGCGCACAATAACCGTTATACAAACTCTGTTTTATCACAAGATAACTTGTCTTGCTATGGAGCCTTATAAAAACTTTTTCTCTTCTAGTTAAAATTTGCATTAATATTTTAAGATTGTAATTATGAATATTGTGGGGACCGTGTATGCCCCTATAAAGCCCGGCAGCCCGGCAGCCCGGCACCACGTTTGTTGCTGCGAGCGCGCTTTCTCGCGATAGTACTTGATCGCACAGATAACAACATATAAACAAATTCGGCAAGACATCGAATGGCCAGACGTCGGGGCCAGACGTTGGCACACATAGTGGAGTCACCATCCTACTCAACACAACCAACCGTCGATGGTATTTTTGGGGAAGACATTCACACTCCACTTTCCACCTTCCACTTCCATCTCCATCAAAGATACCATACCCCCCAAATATTATTATTACAAATTGCATAAAAAGTTTTATTACGAATAATAATTAGGATAAGACCGCATATATGTATAAACAATTTAAATCGAGAGATAGGCCAATGACGGTCATAGCGGATCTTAGTGCTCCAATAATATTTTTATTACGAAGTCTTTTTATTTTTAATACAAAATTTGACGACGCAGTAAGTTTGCTTTTCTGATCGTCGTTCTTCTCGATTATCTTAATGATAAATAAATGTAGCATTTAAAAAAGGTCCATTTTATTTATAAAATGCTTCAGGAAATATTTGACATTTATGCATTTTACAATGCGTCTGTAATATATTTGTAAATTCGCTGATCCACTGAAATGGCCGCGTCGCGGTTAACTGGAACGCATGCCGCTTCCTCCATTTTCATCCATATTCCTTTTCGTTTTACGTTCTCCACTCGCAGTTTTTTGCTCTTTATGCCAGCCATTCGGTTCCATTTCGCGCGTTAGCTGCCACGCGCGTTCACCACCGTAACGTTCTCGTCCACCCAGCCGATTTGGGAGCATCACCGTCACGCGTGTACGCGTGTGCGTATGCACGAGACGTGTCACAGCAATTTCGAATGAAGTTTTGTATTTTCAACGATGTAGTTGGCGCTTCGCTATCGTCTGCAAACGAGCGTGCGACCTGGCGAGCACAGCTCGTATGAACATGAAATTGGTAAGCTTCGGTGACGCGAACTCGTTATTTTTCTACGTGGCTTGGCGCCCGCGATTTGTCTTCTATCGATTTTCACGAAGCGCTATTCAAAAGCCGATATTTTGCTTATCAATCGTTCTGAAAGAGTCAATTTATGAGCAGTATTTATCAAGTTTCATATTGAGTCTTTATTAGATTCCCATTTGAATTTCTGCACATGTTGAAATAACACTGTACATTTTCTACATATCTATTGATTTTTTAGTGTCGATAGTGTTTAAAAAAAAAAAAACAACAGAGAGAGAGAGAGAGAGAGAGAGAGAGAGAGAGAGAGACTAGAATATAACAATTTTTTTTAGAAATAGAGCATAATTATTCTATGACAATTATATTGAACTTTTTCATTGCAATTAATTATGATTTAAAATTGGAAATATTATGTTTCCAAATATGGACAATGTGTAATACCTGTATGTTTCGTAAATTGAATATTTATCTTATGACATGGACTGTGTTTTCTCTCGTAGCTATATGGTATATTTTCTCGTAGCTGTTCATTGCGAAATGTGCATATGTTAAACATAACGTGAATATACTATTATTGGAATGAGATATTAATTTCTTTCCGAAGTGCGCTTTTGGATCGCGTTCCCTTTGACAGCTTCGCTCAGTTTTTATATAATGGATATTCCACTTCAGTGAAACGGTAAATCTGCGATATTTTTTTTTGTTTCGTGTCGATCCGATGTCAAAGGCAGGACTCTCGTTTCGCGCGTTTTTGAACACGAAAGCTATAAATGCACTCTTATTGAAAGTATTGCGCATAATATGTCAGAATAATAAATGAGAAAAGTCAATCTTATGAACGTTATAAAAATGTGTACGCGAGCATTGCATAGGATTATGCTTCAATTAGCTCGTGAAGGACATTTTCGATTTATATTTAATATAAAAACGTATATTGCCATATATACACGTGTTATTTTTTATACATCTCGCATCCTGCATGATATGATTCTAGAAGTATACTAGATTTTAGAGAAAAATGTAAAGAGAAATGCGCGTTGCACATGCATTTTCAAAAGTTTCCATTTAATTTGACGGTTCCGCTTTGTGCTTGCCTTTTTTATGACGATTTTCGAAAGCGGAAATTATTTTCAAGCGCATGGCACGCAAGAATTCGCCCGCTTTGTGAATTACATCAAAATGGAATTGAGGTCTCTCTCACGAATTCACAAATGATCCCGGAATATTCCGGACTATCGAATGTGAATTAGTTATAAAATGAATTAACTCATAATTGTATTGAAATATAATCTAACGAACAACGATAATTACTCGTTCTACATTACAAAACTATATTTTGTTACAATACTAGGTATTTATTTTTTTAAGAAAGCAAATATAACATATCTTTGTATGTAATATATCGCAATGTGTGTTTTGTTATATTTTAATTATTTTATGAAACAGAATTTCTGTAAACGACACGGCCAATGTTATTTAATAATTAAATTGAATGAAAATATTCTCAGTGCCATAATTACTTGATTATCGGAGCAAACGCTGCGTAAACGAATTAATTTAATGCAATCAATTTGCAAGACACACTATTAAGTATATATAGAAATATTTTTATATACAATGGTTATTTCTAAAATGCATTAATGAAAATTTTTGGAATTTTCCATAAACCGTCTTAACGTAGAAATTCTTTGAAAATGCCAGTTGACTCACTTTATTTTATTTCGGTATAATAACGAAGTCCTGTATGCGCCGAGCGAGCGCTTCAATATCTAAATTTCTCTCGGGGAAAAAGCCAGTTTTTTTACCTTTCAAAAACGGTCACTATATATGTATGCGTCACTTTCCACAAATCGTCCCCCGAATAATAACTATAAATCGAACGGACACGGTTAAGAGCGAAACGTGGTCGAACATCGTCGGGGACGATCTCGTAAAACAAATCGCGAGTTTCTTTTTCCGGTATCGGCTCGCAAAGTACGGTCATCATACTTGGAAACGGCGTATATCTATCGTCGCGCATATAGGTGAAATATTTTGCGGCTTCGGAGGTGTTAAGGAACCTTCCCGAGAATATCATTCGCCCTAGTGGCGGTTCTATCTTCCTCCCTCCCTCTTCCTCCTCCTTCTCTCTCTCTCTCTTTCCTCCCTCCCTTCCTCCCTCCCTTCCTCCCTCCTTCTCTCTCTCTCTCTCTCTCTTTCTCTCTCTCTCTCTCGATCGTTCATGAGGGTTGCCGACGCCGTTTGTTCGTTCGTAGGGTGCAGACGCGGGGGTTAAGTTGGGTGCGATCTCTTATCGGCGCTACGAGCAGCGCGAGTCTACCTACGTTTCCCTTATCTTTCTCACTTCTCCCGCCTGAACTTACAACCTCACTCATACATACGTATCATACATATTGTCGTTTGAATGTACGAGCTGTGCGCCGGCAGCAGCGAGCTCGCCTATGAATGGCCGCTATCGACTGTCGTCGTCCACGTTGTCCCTGTCGTCGTCGTCGTCGTCGTCGTCGTTGTCCCCCGATGACGACGTTTTTCACCGTTTTTCCATGTGGCTCTCGCGTGATCCTTTTCCATGGATAACCCTCGGCGTTTCTCCTCGATGTTACTTGCACGATGATCGATTCTCGTTCGTACGTATGTTCGTTCTCAAGTCTCAACGATCGGTTCGGACTCCCGTACGTCGTAAATCGAGCGAACGACGATCGATTAATCATCGTCGTAGGTACGTTCTTTCGTTTCCGGCTCGGATTTACGGAAGCGAAACTTCGGGCTCTCGATTGTTTTAGGATCGATTGTACTAGCAGGTGCGCGATATGTCGAGAGGGCGAGCGGGATGAACGCAGGGTGTGATCGGAGGGCGATGTCTTCCACGGACGTTGATCGTTTCGCTCTGTATATAAATGGCGTAAGAAGTAATTGAACGCTCCTATACGTAACGGAGGAAACTTATATTTTTTATGAAAGGTGCCGTTTCTTCATCTTTATTGGAGCAGTTGCTGCTTACAGGCACTGTAAGTCGCATCTGCAACTTCTCGCGATAACGTCCGACTATTAAAGTTTACTGCGAAAGGCATTTGCTCGTTTTTATTTGCATGCAGTTTTACAATACAATATTTGTATTTCGTGACGGTTAGTTGATATTAAGTTAATACACTGAGAGACAAAATATCTTGATACAAAAAAATTTTACTTAACATAAAAAAATTATGTACTCGGTGGGTCCTAATAGTTTATTTACTTGTATTCGTCTTAAAACTTCTTGATTGAAATATTTATAATATTTATAATATTTATAATTTTTAATTAAATATTTATTTTCTTTTCATTCTAGAAAATATTTACTGTTAGAGCATTTTTATATTCAAAATAATCAGATTGTTTAGTATTAGAAAACAATTTAGTTTTTTTTTAAGTTTAATAATATTATAAATTTATTTATAAAATATTTATTTAAATACAAAAAATGTAAAAGTAATATACTTAAGGTAACATGTGCATTTACTTAAAACTAAATATTTTTATTTGAATAGAACAAACAAATACTTATATCAAAAGATATAGTTTTAAGAAAATGAATTTTTTTCATTTGAAACAATTTTTCTTTCAGTGTATTGAAGCTTTTAATTCATTGCAGTAAAAATTCCAGAATAGTATGAAAAAGAAATCGTGTGCATTAAATGTCATGTTCGCGTGAAATATATTATGTCATAAAAGAATTAAAAAATCTTTTATTGCGCAAAGTCTATGAAAGTACATTTGGATTTTAAAAAATAAGCTTTTCTTTTTAATTTAAAACATTGTTTTTTTATACAATTATCATACACTAGTTATCGAGGCAGCAGTGTGGTCTAGTGGTAGAGCGCCAGACTCGTAATCTGTAATACCATGTTCGAGTCCACTAGATCAGGTAAACATGGATATTATTATTTTCCGACACTGCGCTCCCTGCCGGGAAGAGGATTCCCGGTAGGTAAAACTGGGCTCCGTCTTTCGGAAGGAACGTTAAGATGTTGGTCCAACCGGGCAAAGAGTAGGAGTTGTAGGAAAGGATGAGAAGGGAGAAAATGCAAACCCCATTGGGGACGCAGTATAATTCCATTTATATAAAAAAAATACACTAGTTATCAACAAAATTATCGCAACACGTAAATTTATATAAAAATTTCGCAAATTTCAAATGAGCATAACTCCGCGAAAAATTGTATTTGAAATTTTTTTTGCATTCTTAAGGGTAAAGTTTATACTTTAAAGTGCAATTTGTCGATTTTGAATTTATCCTCCTCTCCTCCCGCTATCTTCTCAAAAGTGAGGACTTGTTAAGCCTTAAAAAAATTACTAGCATTAGCATTATTCGATGCGCACCACGGGTCGAATTTTGCGCATTGCGCGCGCGCTCAATTCTTCTTCTAAAAGAGCAATGATTTGCGCACACTGAATTTCATTCAAACGAGGCATTGTTACGACGTAACAACAAAAAACTTCCTTTTTTTAAATTTGTTTGGCAAAGTCCAAATTTTACGATGATTATGGTGACATTTGCGAAAAAAATTTACTCCAGCCCACAGAGTGCGTCAAATTATGTAATTTTTTTTAGACTTAACACGTCCTCACTTTTGAGAAGATAGCGGGAGGAGGGGAGGATAAATTCAAAATCGACAAATTGCACCTTAAAGTATAGACTTTATCCTTGAGAATGCAAAAAAAAATATTAAATACAATTTTTCGCGGAGTTATGCTTATTTGAAATTTGCGAAATTTTGATATAAATTTACGTGTTGCGATAATTTTGTTGACTAGTGTACTTGCCTTAAGAAAGATAAATAGAACAAAAGTTACGATAACTATAGTAATCTCAGCATCAATTAATTATGTTAATTGTAAAGAGGGTGGTAATAGCAAAGCGATTGCGAAATGTGTAGTTACCGCTATTTTCAAGATGACAATACCGTTCGTTTTTAAAGTCGCTTCGTTAGAGCCAAATATTGCCCTTTTTTCAAGTTTGGGACAAGAAACTTGTCGATCGGAATCCGACTGCAGGAACGTGCATACTCACCGAACTATCGTCCGCTTTCTATAGTCAACCGCTTCGAAAAACTCAGTCAGCCGGACGAACCCGAAGTAGCGAAAGTTTCCCGAAACTCCGACGAGGCGGCCGCGGCGTGGCCGGAGAACGGGCGAGATTGAAATACATTCGTTTCGCTTCTCCTTTTTCTTCTCTTCCCATCCGCTCCTCCTCCCTTCGTTTTTCGCGTCAGGATTCGTTGCCTTTATCCCAGTGCGCTACGTCGGATTTGTAATCCGGCGACTCGGGCCAGGCCTGACGCCGAGTTCAAAAACAGATAAAGTTCAAACGTGGCCGTATATCCCCGAGGACTAATTTACATGGTTCGATTTTGATGATTACTCTAGATGAAAATCATCCAAAATAAAAAAGACTTTGATCATATAAAGTGAAGAACTTTAATTCTTTTTAAACTTTTAGCTTTGAACCTTTTTTTTACCGTAGCTTGTTCTAAACAAAGTTTAGAACTTTGGGCTCTCTCTCTCTCTCTCTTTCTCTATCTATCTCTCTCTATCTATCTATCTCTCTCCCCCTCCCTTCCGTTCTCTGATTCTTAAATTATATAATATATAAAACTATATATATATATATATATAATTAACAATATTTTTAATTAAATGCTATGTAAATAAGTTTGATCAGAAGAATATTATACTTTTATTATTTTCTCAAAGATATAAATATATATATATTTTTTTAATTTTCAACACATTCAATATGATATCTTTTCCCAATAAATGCAATTAAATATTTACTCTAATCCACTGCTTATTAACCCGATCTTAATAGCATGATATGTTAATCTCATAGACCATAAGATTATTAGACTCCCTATGATCCACTTGATGCTACAAATGCTTCGAAGCTTTGCTTGACAAATCAGAAGAAAGAATTTTACTAATTAACCAATCAAAAAATGCTTCGAAGCATTTGTTGCATCAAGTGGATCATAGCCTATAACATTTTAAGAAATTTTCTCAAATAATATAGAATGTTTACATATTTACTATTTTCTTGCAAATGAACAACAAGCACAATATCTAGAATAATAATTAATATTTGGAATAAACAAATAATATCTGGAAAGAACAAGTTCAATTTTTGTTCATTGTATGATTATCCACGATGGATAATTATCCAGAGGAAACCGTATAAACTTTTAATCTCAAGTGACTAACATGTAGTAAAATGTTGGAAGGCTTCCTTCTACACCTGGTTATATTGCAGGGACGCGCAATTCAAAATCGGACTATATTCACTACATTCAGTTTAAATTAAAATTAATTGAGTCACATTATCAGCTTTGTTTCAATAGTTTTATTGTGGGTACATTGTTAATGACAGATATTTAGATCTAGAAAGTCTATTTTCTGTTAGCGAATTTTGCACCAAATTAGTTTAGATAAAAAAATGAGCATTTTTATTAGTTACAAATGTTACATTTATGAGACTAGAGATCGCGTATTGTATTTTTTTAAATTTCTTTATATAATATTTATTTTGAAATATAAAAAATGCACTTCTTTGCGGTTGCAAATTTTCTCTTTCTAAAATATATAAAAATTAATAAATTTTGAAATTTTGATGACTAACTTTAAAATTAAATTACTTGTTCATGAATTAAGAAATCTTATCTTCATTTAATATCGTTTTCTTTATCTTAAATTATGTAGAACTCTTTAATTTAAAATATGTCTTCATTAAATAAATTATTTTTGGATCAGGGCAGTAATGCTTGATAATATTAAAAATTTTAATATAATGAAAAGATATTTGTATATGATAGACAATGAAAAACTATGTTGTAATATACACTAAAAGCAAAGGAATTAAAAAAATGCAAGCTAGAGTATATGATACAAAATAATACGCGTGTGTGATGAGTTTGCACGTTGATAGGGATGCAAGTGTTTTAACTCTAACGCTTAGTATTTCTTCTCTCGTCAAGTAAAGAGTGCAGGGCGAATGTGCGTGCAAAAGATTTTGTATCTCTCGACAGAGTATGAAGCAGTTCAGAGTATGCTTTTCGCAACTACATCGTTCTCTGAGGAATACGAGGGCGCGTAAATCCGTAAATCGGCCTGTTATTCATCGCAGCTCCCCTTGGCAATTTTTGCATGAAGGACCCACACGTTGTTAACGTTGAAGAGAAGAAAATAAAAAAGGAAGCTACTACGCGCTTTCGTAAAATGAGGAACAGAACAGATTGTTATTCATGAAAAGTAATAAAATTTAAGCTTCTGATCCCCGGCAAAAGAAGATTACGCGGTATTTAATTACGTTTATACAAAAATGTCAATCTTTTAAACTTATATCGTTTAAATTTAGGATAATAGAAAATGCAGTGTAGGCATATTTTCGTTGTCGGCATATAAAAGCCGTTACATTTCAGTTTGACCGTCGCTTATTAGAAGGATCGAGAAAGACCGTTTCGAGAAAAATATTTATATTTTCGAGCGTCGGGAGAATAACAAGTTGCGACAGGAATGAACAGAAAAGATTCCGGAAGATTCGGTAAACGGTAGCGAGCCGAATCATATGTTTCCCGATTTTTGGGATTGGTGCCGTCCGCGGACCCACCCCGCGAGCTAGGCGCGAACCCCGCGAACTTTGGGGTCCCAGTCAGTCGTCAATCTAAAGCCGTAATCAAACTAGCGATTGCCGATTAGCGATTGGCGATTACTTTTCAACCAATCAGAGTAAAGCATTCAGTGCTTGCTTTGCTCTGATTGGTTGAAAAGTAATCGCCAATTGGCAATCGCTAGTCTGATTAGGGCTTTAGGGTGCGTTTCCACTGAGCGCGTCATGCGTCGCGTCAACCGTAGTTAATCAAAACATCCCATTTTATTATAATGTAATAAATATTACAATTAATTATTAATTTAATATTTAATTATTAATTAAGAAATGTCGAGTATTGCGCGTTTGCTTTATAAATTTATGCAGCAATTAAGTCGTTGGCTTTTGTGGTGGGTTTCGAATATTTCGTAGAATTAATCTAGTTGAGCATGCAATCCAGGTCGCGGCTGTGAGAGTGCCGCTGCAAGGGTTACACGAGGGCCTCAAGGGCTGCAACTCGTAGAATTCGAAAGTTTAGATTGCACCTCCGCGCCTTCATCCCGACCAATTGGTTTAGTAGTTTCGACCAGTATAACAATGGCGGAAAATGTCGGAATCAGGACGCACTGGTCACGGGAGCGATCTTGAGGCATCTCAAACAAACTTTGTTATTCTGTTTGCTTCAGCTAAAAATGTTAATATTATGAAATATACGTATATGATACAAAGATTGTTTAATTGTTGAATTACCTTCTGAGAGTTAAGAAGTAATTAATTTCTAGTCTTTTTCTTTTGTTTTTTGTAATTAATTGACATGTTTCTTAATTTTAACGTTTAAATAGTGAATGTTAATTTTGATATCAATTTGGTATATTGGAATTTTTGTGCTTGAATACTTAATGCAGTTTAGAAAAATACGCATTTATATGTTTTAAATAATTTTAAATGAAAATGGGACAAGTTATTTGTATTACTGTGTTTCACAAACGCAAATCTCGTAGTCGAAAAAAAAATTTTTTTATCTGAGCATGAAATTGATAGTACGACCATTTACAAAGTAAAACCACAATATATACTAGGTATGTGTACCACTGGCTAACCAAAATGTTTTGTTTTGTCGTAAATAAATTGTTTTTTTTTTAGGTTATATATATATAT
>NJRP01000031.1:708372-747513 GCA_003063835.1 Aphaenogaster floridana
GAGTTGCCAAATTATAGTTGCCAGAACTATTTCGTTTTCTTTCAGTGCACGGAAAAAACGATATAGTTGCCACAACCACAATAATAGTAACATTTGATATAGCCACGTCCTGTAGTTGTCACATTCACATTGATGTGAAGGCAACTATATGCATTTGGTACAGCATAGTGAATGTTGAGACAAACATAGTGAATGTTGAGACAAACATATATAGATGCACTACACAAAACAATGTGAATGTGACAACCACAGGACGTGGCTGTACCAAATGTTACTATTATTGTGGTTGTGGCAACCTTATTGTTTTTTCCGTGTGTGATTAAGGTACCGTTAAATTTGATTTGCTTTCTCGTAGGCACTCTCTATCGAGCGCACGCGGAATTCGCGTCACATTTCTCAATCGGACGTCGATTTTGCAAATCTTCTAATTGCATTTTCTAATTGCGAGGGAACAGCGCAGCCGCTGCTGTATTTCGAGTCATTTCCCCGCATCATAATTCCGCACGAGATCCGCTTTAAAAGCGGTACCATGCTCTGCGATCGCACGCTGCAGCGTGAAATGACGCGTCCGAAGAGAATATGTTATGGATTTCGCGACGAACCCTGTGAGTGCTTTATCGGTACATTACGCCCGTACAAGCGGTCACTCGCGTTTTACGGTTGGTCAGGGGTTCACAGAAGAAAATTGAAGCGGGGCGTTAGCGGCTTTTCGCGCATATTCATTCGGCGCGTTCAAAGCTATCTCTCTCTCTCCGTTGTTAAAGCGCGCCAATTTTTCGATTGCGCTGCGTTCGACGGTGACGCTAAAAAATACACGACCGTCGTACTGCGACACGCGAATTATTTCCGATGAGTTCCAGTTTGATTTTTATTCGAGTTCGTGACATTACTCTCTCACGAAAACAATCGAGTTTCGTCAGCACGCGAGTAAACACGCGCTCTATTTCAACCCTAATTTGGATTGCTATTAATTGAGTTCGCTCTCTTTTTCTGATTGTGTAATCGTATGTGACGTACACGAATCTAATTTTTAGCTTTAACGCGTATAGAATTATTTCTGTGCCGCTTTGTGCATACTTGGAAGGCGGATAAAAGCGACTTTTGATTTTATTAAAACGATATTAACATCAGTAGTAATTATATTATATATGAAAACCGGGGAGAAAAACAAAGAATGCCAGTTTTATTAAAAATGAGATATGGTCGTCATTTTGTAGCGTTTAAGAGATACTACAAAAACTGATGTACATCTTTTAAATACTTAACAAGTAAGATTAAAAACTGTATTAAATTAATGAAAAAATGAAGGTAGAACATTCGGGTATAACAAGGGAAAATAACACACTTTAAAATTCATTTTATTCAAAAAGTATAAAACTGACATTCCTTGTTTTTCCCCCCGAGTCTTCATATACCAAGAATCATCGAAAGGCAAAAAGCGTAATCGTCCCCTTCAATATCTAAAAATATTAGGTAATACAATAAAAAATAGGCGGAGTTTCATCACGAACGGATTGACAAAGGGACGTTCTTTTTCTGCCGTACACGTTTTTTGAGCGGCAATCTACGGTAATGTAGCGCGTGACATTATTCAAATTGAATCATTCGTACCGATTCATAGTCGTCGCCGTCGTTCGCTCCAGATAACGCTATTCTGCTGATTTCTCGAGTCGGAATTCGCGCCGCGCTGGAAATTCGCTATTTATCAGAGAGGACCAGGAGGACATCTCTGGCGCGAGTCGTTAAAAAAGTAATGTATTCCGTTAGCGCCATAGACGGGCGGAATACCGACGAGAAATGGGGTCTCCTTTTATGCCAGCGAGGCTCGTACGGATGTTTTCGTCAAAGGACACGCATGCCGTATCCTTTCCTGCAGCTGTTCAGGGGGACGAACCTCTTCAGCTTGGGTCGCTCTCTTATGGAAAGTTAAATTGCCCCCCGTCTTTTCCGACGGCATTGCTGAATTTTTAGTTCGTTTCTGAGGTGTTCCGCTATCACGTTCATTCACGATGCCACCGCAGACGTTTGACACGAATCAGACGCTCGGCTGAACGTTCGATATTTCCTAGAATAGGAGAGAAGCTTTGTATACGGAAATACTTAAAGTATTGATTATATTCACATACTAAGCTATCGCATTTAAAATAGAATAAACGAGAAGGTAATAAGATTATATTAGATTTGTTCTTTCACACACGGAAAGAACGGTTTTGCTGAAGTATCTAAAAATTTAGTCAGATACAGATCAGAAAATAATTATGTTAAACTATCCAAAATAATTATGTAGGACGCTCAAGCTATTTGCTAGGACGTCAAAACTTTTTGCAGCATTGCCATTATGTTTGAGCGTCCTACATAATTATTTTGGATGGTCCAACATAATTATTTTCAAATCTGCATTTGGCTAAATTTTTAGATACTTCAACAAAACCGTTCTTTCCGTGCATGTTATATATATATAATCTGAAATAAATAACCCTTCTATTTTTACATATGCAAGTGGAAAAAATATTTTCGTTATATGTATATATGTTGGAAAAGTTTAATATCTACGTCAACATTTTTCATTATCTATTACGTAGTCACAAACACAATTTTATTAGATGACTATACGGAAGGAATGGTTTTGCTGAAATATTAAAAAAAATTTGACCAGATATAGATTTGAAAATAATTTTATTGAGTCATCAAAATTATTATGTAGGGCGCTGAAAATAGTTGCTACACAGAGAGAATTTTCTCTTAAAATTTACCCTGAAAATCATGGTAGTCATGGGACAACATGGTATTTCGAAGATTTTTATGCAATTTTCTCTGATTAATATCTATCACAATAAAAAATATTAATATCTACCACAATAAAATATAAAATATATTTGATTAATTTTACTAAAATACATAGTAAAATTTCCATAATTTTAAAATATGTTAAAATCTTATGATTCTTTATTGTTTTAAATTGAATAGATGCCAAGTAGTGCTAAACATGTAAAATATCTTATATAAATTTTACAATACAGCATAATATTTTCAATCTGACTTAGTCGCTCATGATAATTTTACCATGCAGCGATGATTCTCGGTTTTTTTCGTGTCAGATGTTACAATCTGCTTGGTAATTTTTATTATGTTGTTTATAAAATGTTTTTTTCCATATTTCAGAAATTCCTTTCGTTACCAATAATATTTGACAGGTTGCCAAGTTGTTTCAAGCTTATTACCAAACATAGTAAAATTTGTAGTGATTTTTGCGGCAAAATATAACGAAAAATTCTCTCCGTGTAGAATATCAAAATTTTTTGCAGCCTTATCATCATGTTCGAGTGTTCTACATAGTTACTTTGTATCTGGCCAAATTTTTAGATATTTCAGCGAAACCGTTCTTTTCGTGATAATGAGAGAGAGAGAGGGGGGAAGGGGAGGGGAGAGAGAGAGAGAGAGAGATTGAAATATCACTAAAATATGGACACCTTTTTTAAAACGCAGATAAACGCAATAATGTGTTGTAACAAAAATAAATTTTTTTATCGTATTCTTCTTTTGCTAGCTTAAATCGTAAACAACGACTTTAACTCAATCTGCTCTATAGCATCGCGAAAAATGCTATTAAACGCAAGATTCTCCTCTCGTTTGTATTCATTCTTAATTCATCCTTTACGCGCCGCAGCCTTCACCACAGCGTAACATTTTATTCAGATTCGTGGTAAAGTGATGCCTGTGAACACCAAACACGGCGATAAATCCTGTCAAGTGCGCGATCGATTCATTCACCGAATGGCTTAATTTAAGCAGTGGCGTACGGAAGTCTCCCGCGTAATTACCGTCACAACCGAGGTTTTGTTTCGTATCCACAACAGAATCGTGCAGTACAAATGTCACGCTCGCTTCTGACGCGACACATCTCTTCCGACCCTCATGGTAATTAAGACTGAACGATACTCGCCCCTTTGTGAAAGTTCAGATTATTCTGTCACGAGCAACAGCAGAGAGAATTTTTCGAGCACTCGGCTATTTTCCGAAGCTAATCCAAAGTTTTGATGTATTCCAGAATGTGAGGGCTGTGAATTTTCCAAATTCATCTTACTTCCGCATTTCTCTTTTTCAAACACTTAAACACATCTCACTCATCACTTTGTTTTACTATGCCGCTATAATAGCTTTTATCATATGTTTAGCTGGAAAACATTCGTCGCGTTTAAAGAGTCACCGTAAACTTTTAGTAACTGTCGTCAATTTAGGATAACTCACTTGTACAAGCACGTTAGCTTATGTAAAGCGAAAAAGTTACACACTTCCATTATAAGCTCCGAAAAGAATGTTATTCTTAAAAGTTGAATTTCGTGTTTCTTAGCCGCCGCGGAAAACTCAGGGATCTTCACTTGAATTGCCCTGATAACGCTATTCTATTTTCCGCTACATTCTATTTTCGCGAAGAATCCTTGATGATTCGCTTAGCGCGGTGTATACCTAGGAGATTCGAATCGCCGCTTTTCACGGTTGGTAACGTTTGAATCTAACGCTCGTATCTAATTCTGTTTAGCGGAGTGACCGAGATACGTTGACGGCGCGGCGCCGCGCACCACGTCGCGTCACGCCGCGTCGCGGCGTGCCCGCTTGCGGGAAAGTTTAAATTATCCTGTCCGCCGGGAGGAAGCGTTTCTCTTCTCCGCGGGGAAACGACTGGGATTGGTCGAGTCTGATTAGTTCGGCGGTCCCACCCCCGTTTTATCCCTACTTTGCTTTTCTCTCTCTCTCCTTCCCTACTTTCTCTCTCTCTCTCTTTCCCTACTTTCTTTTTCTCTTTCTCTTTCCTTCCCTTCTCTCTCTCTTTCCCCCTCTCTCCCCTATCGTCGTCCTTTCTGCAGTTTGGTAACTATCGCATTAGACTAAAGAAGAGACTGGCAGTAGTGCATCTAGCCAAAGTGTTGTTACGGCTTTCCTTTCTTTCAAACTAACCGGAAACAAGTTCTATCAGTGGATGGTACTATATTCACCTTGGATTTCCTTGTATTCCTCCTTCCCTTTCATCCTATTTTTCTTCACGCACGTTTCCCCGCCTTTTTTCCTTTTAGAACAAATATGAAACATTATATTGCGTAACCGCGGAATAACGACGATCCTCGCTTTCTGTTTAATCAAACCTCTCCGACTAACATCTCGATGGTTTTGGAAGCCCGTATCAATTCACATAATGAACGCCCGGAAGGTGCAGAAACGGCTTTATGGATCTCAAACCCGTCTCCCGAGAGACGCGGTCGGCTTGGTTTAATCAGCTGGCGGATATTCCTACGATATACACAGCAAATTCCGAATCTAGTCTCTAAAGTGGCGGGGTATAATGCAAATGGAATTTCTCCAAGTCATCGAAAGTTCCTTAATGCGCATATTCGTGCGGCAGAAATGATCACCTGGAAATTTCTTTAACAGAAAACAGCTGCCACTAGTTCGTTGCATGATGAATGGAAACGTTATTCTGCTACTTAAAAGCCACAAGTGGTAGAAGTTGTCTAAATGGAAATTTGAATACGATATATATGTGGAAAAGTTTGACGCGTATCTTGTTCAGCTTTACGGAACTAAACCGTGCGCGAGCGAGTAAATGAAAGGTAATAATTGCGTACGCTGCGGAATACGAAAATGTGTAATGCGGAATGAGCGTCCAGGGAGTCGCCACCTGTGGTAACGCCCTGGATCGGGTCTGGTGCGGCGCGGGCGGTCGCTTCGTGCCGCTGCCATAAACTATCGCTTCCGGTAAATCACGTTCCATATCTCTCCGCGTTGATGTGTATCGCGCGAATTAATATTTATGGCATTACGTTGACTGTGTCCTCCCTAACGTAGGATGCTCACGCCGGGATGCGTTCTCCGAGTTCCGGGAAGGGAGCGTTAGGATTGACACGAGATTGCATTCGTATCAAAATGCGCGCTGCGCGAATGTCAGATGGTGCACCCTGTCCCTCTCCCGGTGGTCCGCCACTTCGAAACGGCGGCGTGGAAACAGAAAAAAAAAACATCGAGGCGAAATAAACGAAATGGAAATGAAACGAATTCAACGAACCGTAGAGTATACATCAAAGAGCGGCCACGAGGGTGAGAGCGCGAGAGGCGCGAGTTTCCCTTTTGTATGGATTGCCGCGGCAAATGGGATACAGGATAAAACTACTGGATTACCTTCAGCGATTCATCATGTCCCGATCAGTCGCAACACAGCAGATGCTCATGCAGGCATGCAAATTTTGGATCTCGCGTAATCGGTTTATTTTTTTTTTTTACGTTTAATTGTGGAATCAGATTTAACTTTCGGTTGTGTAGAATGTTGCTGGATTTTGGTAACTACATTGTTTCGATGTAGGTATTGCGTTGCATCAACTTATATTTCCAATACAAAAATTTTATTAGAAATCGATATCGAAAGTTAATAAAGTCAAAGCATTATGAGCTACGTGTTGTAATAGTGTGTTTCATATAAATTTATTATAAAAATAATCGCACGATGCCGTGCTTATAAATATTACTTTTTATTTCCCCCAATTTTAGCTGTGCACAATTTAAAAATGATTTGGCAATTTTTTATACGACATAATTTCTCTCAAAAAGTTTTATCCACGCATTTAAATATCTAATACAGAAGATAGACGCCGAATTTATTGTTAGTAGAGGCTTGATAATCTTATTGCGATTGAAGTATCGTACAAAGGATGTGTTGTACTAGCGTCGCAAGTACGCGATGGGAGATGCGGAAATTTACTTCGAGACAAGTGCGGAAGAACGCGACTATTATTATTCTCATGTAGATCTCGCAAAGTTCTGCGGCGTGGATCTGCTGAAGAGCGATAACGAGGCGAGGAAAGCGCGCGAACTTGCTTCTCACCGAGACGCATTTCCACGCTAATTCGCTCGAACAGCAAGTAGCGTCAGTACCAGATGTTAGACGGCGCCATTCGGCTGAGCGTCCGCATTTCGATCTGGATCTTATAACGGTGAAGTTTCTCCTAAGTTTCGCGAAATTCACAATTGCGCCGACTAAAAATTTTGGAGGATTGTAGAAAAGTCATACGGCGCATTGAAGATGTTTGATATTTCTCAAAAGATATTTCTAAAGCTTTCTCTATGAGAACAGAATCTTTATAGAAAGCTTTGACTGAAAGTTTTGATGAAATAGAAACAAATGAAACGAAATAATCCGAGTGAAGAAAATGTGAAAAATGAATATTGATTGTAGCTGGCGAACGCTGAATAAAACTGGGAACATTATTCGTATTTGAATAAATCTAAAAAAGCAAGCAACGTTGTTGTACAGATTAATAATAATGATGTTACAATCTTTGCGATGCTATTCTTATGGAAAAGCAGATTATACATTGCAAAAACAGTTACAGGAACCAGTTAACTTATCTGCGCACTAAAGTGGAATTAATGCAGTTTCGTAGTTTTATTTGCGCTTTCTTTCGTTTGTTTCGCGATTTAATTACCTCTTGTTCCTGTTCCCTCTTGATAGACATTTTAAATTGGGTTACGCGGATAAATCTCCTTCCTCCATTTTTACAACTCGACCGTTTTCTTTTAAACAATTCTACGAAGCGCCCAATCATTAATGAAACGTTAATTCTCATAATTGCCGAAAAAATAATAGATTTATGGCGTTTTCGAGATTTTCGATTAAACTAAAGGCGAGCGAACGCGGATTGAAAAGCTTTGAGGATTGCCTTCGTCGTTAGCTGTGCTCATAGAGGCGTAAGTCAGCCTTTCGCGCACTCTTCTTCCTTCAACGGCGGAAGCACCGTCGATACCTCGCCGGTAATGCAACTCGCGCTATTTAATACCGGACCGGCGAAGTATTTCCCGAGACCGTAGGGGCGAAACTCAATTAACAAAGTGGCTCGTCATCGTCTCCGGCGTCGAAGCGAAATCCGTTTAATGCACTTTATCTTTGTTGCCGCAGCAACGGAAAGCACTTGAAATCCGTTTAATACACTTATCTTTGTTTCTACAGTTTACGGGGACCGTTTTGCTTTTAACGTTTATTAAGTTACTGCAAAAGCGTGGCAAGACGTGGAGCGAATGCGTCGGCATATACAGAGAACGGTTGCCGGATAATCTCGTCAACGGTAAGGGCTACGTGTATCTGTTCTCATTACATTTTTACACATACGTTTTACGGCCCTCCTCTCGCACACTTCTTTTCTTTCCCTTTTTATTGCGACGCGGTTAACCATATTGGCTTCGTAAGACAAAAATCGTTAGATGTAAATAAGGAGAAGAAGGAAAGAAAAGTCGATAGACTTTTATTGCAGACATATGCTTTCAGTTCAGTCCAAGTTCTAATATCTTCAAATACCTCGTCCGTGTAAATGGCTTGGTAATTCAAACGTTGAATTGTTCCATTTCGCGTGAACTTATTTTTACGGCGTGAGAACCTCATCGTGCATCGACCTCTTATACTTATGTACATCTTGCCGCACAAAAACTCGCGAGATTTTCTCAAAGGGCGGACAACAAGAGGAAGGAGAGCGGGCTCGAGCACCCACCGGGGCTCTCGATGGATCGGAGAACTTCTTTGTACCGCCGAGTGGATTCCTTCGTCACATTCGACAGGTGCGCGCACGCTCGAGGCTGAAAGTAGACGGCACTTTGCGCGGAATTCCACTCCGACTTTCATCCCGGAGGCGTCTCGAGACCTCGGAAAAGCCCGAGCCCGTCGCTAAGTTCTCGTTTCATCCCTCCCCCCCATCTCCCCTCGTCACGATTAATTGCGCCGAATAATTTCTGGATTCCGACGTGGCAATCGCGTCGTTTCTCGTAAGCGGCTCGTTGGCGAGATAAACGCGAGTCATCGGCGACGACAACGACTCGAAATTTGCAATTAGAGAGACGGAGCATCTACGGTAAAGTCGTGTCCAGCTGGCCCGGCCGGCCGTAGGAAAACGGACACGGACAGTCGGCCGCCTAATGGAGACAATTTATTATTTTCAACTTCCGAGCAAGCCGTACAACGGGTCGTCTCTCGCGTTTTCTCCCGGCGCGAGAGGAAAACTGTTATGGTGATGGATCGTGGATCGAGGAGCAGACGGGGTCGCAGGGGAAGTGCAACGGAATGAAATCGGCCGGAAACGAGGGGCGAAACTACACAGCGATGGGAAGGGTCCGAAACGATTATTTTACCGCATAATCGTGCACCAGACGAATTCGCCAGTCGGGAAATCATGCTTTCGTCAGCACGACTGATAACTTTGACACGCAACGACTCAACGTCGCTTATATATGTCTTCATTCGCGCTTTTATACATTTGAAATTGCTCCGATTTCGCTAGTGCCGGTGTTCTTTGTATGCAAATGTTCTGCGAAATATCTCCCCCTGATGATAGATATTCACATTTGAGGTTGTCGTCGCATTACACGATGAGTAACTTTGCAAGAGTTAATATTATGCGGTATAACGTATATATCCTAATGTGAAGGACGACATCGGGAAAAATTTGATTTGAAAATTGAGGAGCATTTACATGTTTATATTTACATGACATATTTTATTTATATGAAATTTATATTCTAATAAGAGTTTCTTCTCTCAACTATATGCGTGCCGTTTCCTCCTCTTCTATGACGGCGCGCAGCTGAATACCGATTCTCGGATGCTCGTATCATTATCTCGACCGTGCAAACAACGTAACCGCAGTCGTACAGCTATAGACGCTACGAACTGCAGAACCGTCCAGCCTTTAATGTATCGCCAAGCGATGTTGTTTGTCAATGGCAACGGGACAAGAGGGAACTACAAGTGCGCGCGGGTGCGTTCATGCACACCGGCACATATGCGTATACACGTGCCGGAGTTACCGGGGATTGCGACTCGCAATTTGCTACAGCCGGAATTCGTAAGGCTGGGTCTTGAATACAGCCGCGGGGGTGTGTCGAGCTAATTGGCTGCGGGGGCGAACTGGGCCACCGCCGGTTTACTACCGCCGCACCGCCATCGGCAGCGTGGCATTTTGTATCGCGTATCGTGCGCGCGAAGTTTCTGACATCCGTGATTTTAATTGCGCTTGGAAAATCGGTTTGCGGCACGTTCGGCCGACGCGTCGCAAACCGATCCCGATTCGAGTTAAAAGTGACGAAAATATAATGCGCGCGCGAAAACGAGTGACGCGACGGGAACAGGATTTCGCATTTAAAAAAAAGTTTTTAAATCCACTTTATTAATTGAATAACTTGTATACTGAGTGACTCGCTATTACGCGATTTAAGGCTTTGTTCGCGAAAGAAATCTAATTCTAATTTAGAGTGCCGAAGAAGTCTATTTAGTTATTTATTTATTATCTATTTAGTTATTACCGAGGGGTAAACCGCTGACCAAAATTGTATACCACCAATGCCTAGTAATGCCCAATGTTGGGCATTAAAAGTACACAAAAGTACACAAAAGTGTAACAGTACACCCCTAAAAGTACACAATTTTTGGGCATTACTTGTGAATTTTTTATGTAATGCCCACTAATGTGCCCTGTAATGCCCACTAATGCCCCAAATCTGTACACTGCAATGCCCTCAGCGGTTTACCCCTCAGTTATTACATATGTATATATGTTTATTGCATTTGTGATATTTAGTGTTCGATTCATATTACTGCGATTTATGCTTGCGGCGTCATATCATTATACCATTTGCGATTACGGTTATTATGCGAGCCTGATGCGCACACTCTGATATTCCGAACTGAATAATTTCTTCATCGTAACGGGCTTACCTGTCATCGACATGCAACGCGCAAATCGGCGGATATTGAATCGCTGAACTTCATTCGATCTTGCCGATGGGGTCAGCCGAAACGCGGGCCGTACTATGGCGAACGATTTCAATTTCACTCTCGTTATCGATCTGCACGGAACGAGAGTAGGCGTGCACATCACACGGAATTAAAAGTTTATCGCCCGTTTTCGGAATACGTAATAACTCGGCGACGCTGACTAGCACCATGCGAAAAGTTGTTAATTCCATTTAATGGGTGATTAAAAAATATATAAATTCCATGTTTCTCTTTTTAAGTAATCTGGAATTAATTTGTCCTAAACGAATGTCGAGTTGAATAATCTTTGTGGTTGAGAGATACTTCGCATATATACAATAGAATTTTAATTTAAATCATTGTATAGTTGCAAAGGAATTACGTCCAATCAAAAGCTTTTGATCAGGAAAAATTTATCGCAAATGAGTCAAAGGATCCGTGGATAAAAGGGCTGGCGATAGTCGCAGAACACTCTGTATCATGTGCGTTATTTTACTCGCTTGTTCTGTCACTGGCATATATTCGAGGAATTCCAATACACGTTCGCAATTATACATGATATGTACATTGTTAGACGTGCTTAGAATATGGGAAAAAGCTCGTTCGTATTCATTGCCAGGGATATCGTTCGCTGTAGATAATCTTAATGACACCAGTTATCTTGATAAGTATCAAAATTGAAGATAACAGGCTATTAACGATATCTAAACAAAGAATTATCGCGCGTATTAATCTGTACAATGAAAAAAGCGGATCAAAAATTTCGCGTTTTATGAAAATCGAAGATTGATTAGCTCTTTGATACTATCCGACTTCTTACGCCATCGCTTCCCGCCGTAAAGTACAATACACCTTGACATTAACGATCCTCTGAAATTAAGTGCACGTGGGCGTTTTTCACGAGCGCGGACGTCGCCGTTAAATATCCCGCTCGGTCATGTCCGGCGTACTTTAGAGAGACGGGTCTGGAGGTTTTATTTCGATTTCGCGCTACACTTATCGATTAACGGCTATCTCGAGAGTGGCTGCGGGCTACTCGAGTCAATCTGTCGACGGCGAAAACGTAAGGTAAAGCGAGCAAAGAAGGAGAAAAAGACGAGGCACGCGAAGGGCCAAGAGGGTCGAGAGGCAGGCGAAGACTTCGGTACTTATCCCTTATTCTGCGGCTAAAACTGAACACGGGCGAAATTTCTGCCGTAAGGACGAGAGTTGCGACACGGAGGGTGCGAGATCGAAGGAGCTAGAAGGGAGCTAGAAGGGAGAAAGAGGGAATGAGGAGAGGGAGGGAACTGTGATAGAAAAGAGGGTAATTGGTCTGGCAAGAGAACGCCTCTCGTCGTCGCTTTTTCAGACAATTCCAGACGGACATTTTAGCTACCGTCGTCCTTTCCTCTCGCGTCTCTAATCCTCATTTCTTTCGTCGTAACGCTTCCGATTTTGGCCGTTCTATAATATTCCCTTTTGCCTTCACTATCAAGCGATCATGGGTCTGTTCTTTGTGGCTGAACTAGTGTACACTCGTTGTACTTAAAATGAAATAGATATATATTTGAAGTTTGGCGAAAACGAGAAAGAAAATTTTAGTGCAGTTCAGTGCAGCGATAAAGAACAGGTCCCATGTAATCTCTCTTCGAACGATGCTAAAAATAGACCTGCAAGGTCTATCATCGCGAAAGCGAAAATCGTATCGCTTTGAGAATTCTCGCTAATCTTATTAATCTTCCATAATTTCGCGATTTGTGTGTGAGATTTCCGCTATAATGCTTCTAGTCGGCACGTTGAAATATAACAGAATTAATAAACGTTGGAATGCGGTTGAGACAAAAAGAACATTTTTAATTTAAATTCATGGTAAAAATTATATCTTAGTTGAGAGTTCCACAATACGGTGGCGCAGGCTTTTTAAAAATGTTTTTTATCTTTTACAGGCACGATTGCAATGAACTTTAATGTTTTCAACTGTTTTGTTTCATGAATGTTACGCAGAATTGTTCTATCTACATTATTTTAATTGCTGTATATACAACTTTTTATTGAAAGTTAGTTGTTGCATTTTTTTTAAATTAATTCTTAATTTTTTTTCTTAATTCTAAATTTTTTATTTCAAAATGATAATTATATACTTTTCTTTTGACGTATCTTTACAAATGCATATATAAATGATAAACTAGACAGATAAATGGCGATTTATATAAGACGGTACTGTCATATTGTGTTTAATTGCGACCAGTATCGATGTTGTACCAACAATAACTATACCATGTTTCGAGATTAAATAACACCGAGTGCGATTGTTGTTGAAATGAGGTCGTGAAGACTCGATTCCGCGTTTCCAAGGCGTGAAAGTACTAGTTGTCAATATTATCACCGCTTTGCCACCCTTTCTTTTTTTACAATTGAGTTAATGCCTTATTGAACGAGTCCTTTCAACTTCTGTCAGATCGTTATTGAATCGCGATATTAACATCGCATTACGTTTGCGGAAAGCTCGAGAGAACCAATAAAGTGTATTGTTTTAACAAAAACTTAATGGTCTTCGAATTGTTTCTTAGTTGAAGAATAAAAGATTCATTAATGTATAATTAATGATTAATTTCTATAAAATTGATGTCACTTATAATTATCCTATTTATTTAAGAATTAAGTCATATCACTATTATTCTCTATGTCTATAGTCCCTTTGTCAAAGAACAGAATCATCGGATTCTGTTACGTTGATTTTTTTCAGAACGCATTCACGTAACGTAAATGTTAAGATCTACAATCTCGTAATATTCAAAGCAACGCGCTATCGATCTAAACATATATGAATGCTATAAACTTTATTAATTATGCTACATTAATTGAAACTTTGCGTTTGCAACAGAGATCAGTCTTTTCTTCAGTTTGGTCGTTATAGCTTATCTAAAAATGAATTCCATCCATTATTCATACGCTTTCGTGATCTCCCGACATTGCATGTAGATGCTTTTTCTGCCCGAAATATCTTCTGCTTTATGATACGCCGTACAATAGCCAGTAAAGTGCCGAAGATGAGTTCTCATCTCCAGAGATCTCATTTTCGGACTTTTGTGCACCCAAATTGGCAATTTCGTCGTTGTTAAGCTGCCGAAATCGGCTTGTATCGAAATTTTTTTTAACAATCTGCTAGAACAGCCGCGGAGTGGAATTATAGCGAGAAATCGTGCTCATGATCTTTCTTCGACCTAAATTTCATCTCGGAACGACGCATAGAAAACAGCGGCGAAAATAGGTCACCGGAACAAGAGAGCTTTTCATCGAATCTTTCAAGTATGCTTCGAGCATTTGAGGAAACGGGCAGCATTGTTTAATGAGCAACGGAAATGGAGATAGCTAAGCTGTTCATTTTGAGATTCATCAACCTACGCGATTAAAATATTTTTATAGTAATTACAGGATAGAAAGATATAAACAGATAATCATATGAATAATTGTCTTTACTACAATAAAATTGTACATTATGTTTATATGAACAATTGATGAAGTAGACATAACACATAATATAATGACATAATACATATCATGATGGAATTTATACGGAATCGATAATATCACCGCATGTTTCCGCCAATTAACCAGATGTTTAACAATGCACGATCATAATTTAATGCTTCGCAATGCGACTTTTCATTTCATAATCGAGCCTTATTTGCATATTTTTAACGAAACTGTATATTGCCACGGATAATGTGAACGTTGAATCGTATAAAAGAGTTAAATTATACGTGCAATAAATACGGGTGCGGGCAAATGATAATTCAACGTAATAAAAATGTAACGCTGTTAGAATTTATTTCCGCAAATATGAAAATGTATGCAGTCGCTATTGATTAATGGTCTCGTATAACGGCAGGATATGTCGGCTCGATGTTCGACACGATTCTAGTTGCGATATTTTATTGTGACATGAAATCGTGCCGTCAGCATATTTCGTTCGGTTTCATTGTGTGCGAATCTCTTATCGCAGCTAAGCGCAGCTCTGAACATGGATACATTGCTCGCCATATTTATAGAGAGGCGAATGTCCAATCGAATTTCGAATTAACGTTTGCATTGATGTCTCCGAGCGATTTGATTGGAAACGAATAGTGTTTTACTGGCCCGTCGACAATTGTCGCGATGATGATAAAAAATGTGAATTGAATCCGTTAATTTAGAACCATTATAGATTCATAATTCTTAAAATATTGTCTGTGTATTTTTAAAATGTGATATTTAGAGAGTATTCTGAAAGCAAATTGCAAAATACAAAAAGATAATGACGAAAAGAGAGAGATAGAGAGAGAGATGTATTTTTAAAATTTACTCTGAACAAAAAAAATTATATATGAAAGAGGAACATTTTTAGGGTTTTAAGAGCTGTTTTATTTATTTCATAAATGATGCATACATATATTAAGCGCAAATTTGACATCATTGTAGTGGTTGCATTTCAAATTATCTGATTACTGAAGTATTAAACGCCGAATTCAATTTATTCGTTTCACTGAACACGGTTTCCAGAATTTCTCCGATAATGTCAAGTGTTTCGCTACTAACGTTTTTAACAATAATTACTTCGATGTCCGATTCCATTCATTATTTATTCATAATTATTCGTCAGGTTCAATTAAGGATTCAATCAATTATCCAGATTCGAAATAATAGAATTTTAGTCGTAACGAGACCGACAATTCCAATGTTAATTATCGCGCGCGACATCGCTTAGCATGAGCCAAAATTCGATTCGGTCCCGCGTACTCCATGTTTCGCTGCGTACATTTAAATTGAGACGTTTTCGCAAGAGATGTACCGGCAGTTATTGCGACAATTTCGGCCGTGACTTTCCGCAATGTATCCTGGTGCGGCGTCCCCGCATCTTCAAAGCGCTACGCTGGGTCCCGCTTTAGCCGGGGGCAGTTTTAACGAGAGTTGTTTCGGGGTTGTTTTGGCAATTATGAGGAAATTACGCAGAACAGACCACGGCGTCGCTGCTGCGGCGTTATAAAAGCCATTGTCGGACGAGGCCTCTTCTCGCTTATGAGCGACGGATTTACTTGTCAATTTACTTGTCAATGAGAACGAAATCGCAGTTTTCAATGGCATTTTTTGGCTTGTAATTTTACGTTAAATTAAATTGCCTTACATTGACAGGAATTATCATATTTTTTTACGAATTGTGCTATAACAATAATCCATATATTTATCGATTAATGTTTTTACAATGAAAGTAGTTCCTATCTCTTTTAATACTTCGTTGTTTGAATCTAGCAAAAAAGAACTTCAGACCCGTAAGAGCTCTCGAACTTTTTAAAGGGGCGGAAATTTGCCGGGGAAAGCATTGAAATCGACACTTTGTCGGATGCACGTCGAGCGTCGAGTGTATTGCGATCAGGTTGATTATTTATTTACGATATACCGTCGCTTATTCCATCGGTCGTTGTCAATTACTCAGCGCGGCGCCAATGGACAAACAAGTGAAAAGTGGCAATCACATAGTGCTTTCCATTATGTCTTCAAAGAGCGTTGCGCCAATCCTGTGTAATATTAATCTATAATTAGCGCGCCGCGATATTTAAATACGCTCTCAGCGCGGATGTACGTTAAACATTCAAGCGTCGGCATTACAGCAAAGTCGGCCGCTATTTTAAATTCCGTTAACGCAGCTGCGCTTAAACGCGCGGGATATGGGTCGCAAACGTAATATTCCAGCGACGTATCGTACCCGCGTGCATTATATTGTTTGTAAATGGCGATCGGCTAAATAACAAACAACACTGCAATTTATTACGGTTTGCATCGCGACCTCTGTAATCGCAGTTTTTCTCGCCTTGATCAAACCAATGTAACATCCTGTATAAAAAGAGGAGAAAAGAAAAGGGAGAGATGAAAAAAGGTTCTTTTATCTGTGCATGGGCGCTCTTATAACTTTTTTCAAGGGGGGGCAGAGTGTAAATACACTTAGGGGTACCATTTTTGTAAAGCTCTTCCAAACAGACGTCATTTAATATTTTCAAATAATATTTTTTAAAGAAATATTTATGCAGATTTTTATTTTTAAGTGTACAAATTTCAAATAAAAATTATCTGGTTGTCAATCATAAAATCATTCTAAATTAAAAAAATTAAAATCCAGGGCATATGTCCCTCCTTGCCCCCCCCTCTCATAGGCGCCTATGTGTGTGTGTGTGTGTGAGTGAGACATTTGTTATATATTATTACATTTGTGTTGTAATATATTAAATTGAAATAATATGAAATATTATTAAGCAATTTATTATTAAATTTTCATTTCTGTATACATGTCAAGGAAAGATGGGTTCATTCATATATACAGTAGCGCTCAAAAGTCTTTTGACAAATAGTTTTTTGTGAATTACTTTATTAATACCAATAATATACATATATTAAACTTTGTAATATAATCTTCGTATATGTATAATAACACATATGTTTATAACAAAAACATATCTTCGCAAATATTAATAAATATTACATAAACAACGTAATAGCTCTGTTTACAAAGTAACGCGTGAAAACTAATTGTCAAAAGACATTTGTATGTGTGTGTGTGTGTGTGTGCGTGTGCGTGTGTGTGTGTGGAGCGCTACTGTATGTACTTTTCAATAAAATTAAAAGATTGTTTGAAATAGGACCATTTTCGTGGCAAGAAAAATCGTAGCTTATTTTCTAAAAGAGTATTTTAAAAAGAAAACTTCCAATTTTTAGAAGATTTCAAGCAAAGATAAAACAATGATTTTCGTGCATTATCTCATAGTTGAAGTTTTATCAATTTTGTATGATCGACTTGGAAATGGTGCCACTTGAAGCAAGAGGTTGGAACTCAAAACTTGATGATGTTGAAAACAAAGTCTTTAAAATGCGTTTTTGAGAAACATTCTATGACTAGTTTTTATAAAAAAGAGTTTGTATTTCGTAATTTTTTCCATCGATCCAAGTGCCCGTAATAAATTGTTAAAATACTTTACAAATTCAATTTTTTGTCAAAAAGCATATATTATTAATTTATTATTATATTTAAATTTAAAATAATTGTTTGTATAAATAAACATATTTTCTGTTTTAATTTAATTTATTTTTAACAATAATTATTCATGCAAATCACATGGAGCACCAGTAAACGATTTATGAAATAATGAAATAATAAAAATTATGAAAGAATGAAATTATATATTTTATTGAAGTTTATATTAAATAAACTAGTGATGAGCGTTATTTTCGTATCTGCTACTTTGTAACTGTTATTGAGTCGTAACTGTTATAACTATTAACCGTTTAGTCAAAATGTGGCAGTTATTCGGTTATTTCAGCCCGATATCTTTGCCACTACTGCGTACGACAAATCTAGAAGTTTTTCTAATTTTATTATTGAGTTAAATAAAAAGTTTGGTCTAATTTTTTAGACAAATTTGATTTTATTAAAATTACTTAATGAAAACATATTTACATATACAAGCACAATGGCTTTTGTTATTATAAATCTTTGCAATCATATAATATATAGACATTATCAATATGTTTCCTGTGTTATATGACATTACATATTGAAAATCGTACCGAATTTTTTGTAGATCCAATATTTAAAAAATTGAAATTTTGCTTTGACTGCGATTAAAATCAGATATCTATTAATTTTTAGTGGTGGGTACAAAAACGCCGAACTGTTTGAAAAAACTGTTTTCCAGCAAACAACGAACGAACTATTTTTCCAAATGGACCCAAACAGTCGGATCGGTCTAGAGTTCCTATATAATTTTAAGTAAACCAAAAATTTTTTGTTAAAGCTATTTACATTCAGAACGCGTGTAACCTTTTACAATTAATTGTAAATTTCATTTACAAACTGAGTATCTAAAATAAAAATTCTTGCACTTGTATAGCTAAATTCATATACGAACATGAATTTTAATCACTAATATGAAATTTAATACACACAACATTGAATATTAAAAACCCATTTATTTGTTTGAATACGCAAGGTATTGTTGAAAATGAGAACATTTGTATATGAGCAAACAGATGAGCATAATAATATTACTGCTCGATACTTTGATTTTCAAAATATCACTCCTTTAATTTTTAACTTCGTATTTGAAATTTCATATACGGTATCTGCACAAAAACTTCCTACATTTTATATTATTTTTAATACAGATTTTTTTAACAGTGTATAAATAACAATTATCTGGTTGTCAATCATAAAATCAGTTTAAATTGAAAAAATTAAAATCCGGGGGGGCATATGTCCTTCCTTGCCCCCTCTAATGGGCGCCCATGTATCTGTGTCTCGTATATACGCATTTATTGATTATTTGTTATTAGAAATCTGCAATACGACAGACTGGAAATCACTTTATTTATAATTAACTAATTAAGATTAGTTTATAGCTAATGTTTATTAGTTTTTTTAGTAATTATGGAATTCTGTGCTTTGCTTATCACGAAAAGATAAAGAAAGTACATATATTGCTAGACAATCTCGACGTATCGAGGAAGATGTCAGTGATACTCTTTGTCAGTTCTTAAAACGAACAAATTCCTTCGAGAATTTATTTTTACTATCGTTTTGCAACGCGCTCTCTTCTAACATGATGCAAAAAGGCATTATAGAAGAGACGGCGGGATAAAATATCAACCATCAATCATTTTTCCTGTTATTCGATAAATTCGCTCAGACATGTCAGAATGTGAAAGGAGACCGAGCGAGAGCGAGAAAGAGAAGGAGAGAAAGAAAAAGCAGAGCAGAGAGAAACTCCGTTGTTTCTTCTTTATCTTTTATCCCGACGATAAATCTCGACGGGCACCTTGACACGCTGGCAGATTTAGCGGAAAAAATTCGTGACGCTTAACAAGGGGTAGTTGCACATCTTGCTCTCTTGCATGAGCCAACCGCGACGCTCATCGCCGGAAAACGACGACATCGGGAATGCACTTGAGAAAATATGCCAACGACTCTCTCAGCCACGCCTCTCGTTACGCATCCGCTCCGCGTTATGCTTTCGCGAATAAGCGACTCGTATGAGGTGATGAAATTCAGACGAAACACGGATACGCCGCATCATCGCAGGCGTGTACTTTTTTCTTTTCGAATCTTCTGAATGTGCTACTCGCATTTAGGTCAATGGCTGATGAGTAGTGAGTGCGATACGATGTAATTTGACAGCTGACTCGCTTCTCCAATTTAATCCGACGCAATTAAAAATATATATATATATCAAATTTATGGTTTGCGTGATATTTGAGCGTCTAGTCGACATTTTTCAATATCGTCGCATCGTTAATTGTTAAAAGCTCATATTTCACTCCTTAATTATCATACTCGCCGAGATCCTTACACGCTAAGAACGCGGAAAGAGACGTTCGTTTTTCGCTGATTAACAATACGCTGAGTAGAATGAAGTGTGAGTAAAACGTGACAGAGGTGAAAGATTTCGCGGCTCAACGAGAGTTCAAAGAGCGAGAACGTACTTCCGTCAACTCCTCCCTCGTCTCTGCTGCCTCTTTCGCCATCTCTTTGTGCACCTTTGGGAAAATGTCGCCTACACACATAATGACATAATATGTATATATATATATCCTTTTATATATGTATTTTGTTAACCGCAACAAGTCGATTTGAGTCAAGGATCACCTTTGTGTACACTGTACACTCTTTGCAAATTGTGAGAACATTTCTCAGCGAATAATTATGTCTATTAATTGCAAAATACTCAACTTTAAAATGTAATTGCGACTTAACATTATACTTATGCAAAATTTACAATATAATTTATCATAACATTATTATAATTATAGCGATCAATATAAAGAAATTAAATACTTGCGTGCATTTTATTACCGCGATTTTAATTTGCTTTTTAGAAGAAGGTAAATCTTCGAGTTTTTGAGAGTTCAGGCACTTATATTATTTCGAATCAACAATTTTTTATCTATACATCTTGTTTATAATTTAAAGAGTTTTAAGCCATGCGCAAAAGGAATTGAATATATATAGGAGGCACTTTCAAGCACAATAAAATTTTTGGTTTTCCGTTTTTGAGAGTTTGATTCTTTTTTCTCATACTTTTTTTCTTGTTTGTTCTATTCTTCGCTTGTACGAGCATTCTGCCGAACAGAAGTACGCGAATGCCGTTCCGAGGGCGGCCTCGATTATTATTACTCGCTCAGTTTCTGCCCCCGCAAACTAAGATACTAGGAACTACAAGTTGTAATTACATCCAAATAAGAGGCAACTCGCGATATGTTCTGCGTAACTACGAAGGCACGCGAGAGAATATTCGTGAGGGAACAGTCATCGGCGTTTGCCGAATAATTTAGGACGCAACTCCGCGGAGATATACGCCATACCAACGCAAAACGTTACGTTTGTTTGATGTAACATATTACAGAACGAGATACTCCACTTTATGGTATCCTCGAGGGATATGTGTTTCGCGATAGTGTCTATTTTTATCAACGCGACCTCGTTTTTATGCCTGAATGCGCTAAATGTCACGTATTTCTTATGTCACGTATTTCTTATGTCACGTATTTCTTATGTCACATATTTCTTGTCATTCTTCTCTTCTTAGAATTTTTTAATATTCAATATAAAATATCTTGAGTATTAGGCTTTAAATGAAACGTTTAAGTTTAATTAGAAAATAAATTTTTGTTATATCTGGTTACAATTATGAGTTCATCAAACTCTTATAATTCTCAGTTACTCGTTTTGCAAACTATTTATGCTTTGATATCGGAAATTCCAATAATTCTTACCTTTAATGTCCATAGTTCAGAGAAATTGTACGACATCTGGAGGGACATAGGATATTGCATAAGTAATTAAATAGCCGGTTGCAATCGTCATTTTCCATGTATGTCAATTGACGGTTCATTTGTTATTCGCTTTATTACTTATTCACGACAATGCTGCGAATCTGACTGAGTATATTGAACATCTGTTACATTCGCAGAACGACGGATTTTCGGCAGCAGGAAAGCTCGGAAATTTTAATTCCTCTCTTATATAACGGTGACGTGTCGCGGACAATGGGCTCGCGCACTCGCTCGCTCGTTCTGTACATTTGCAGTCGCGGCAGGACCGACAGCTGCAGTTGCATCGTAAAAAGTTCGGCGGATTAACGGCACGAGAAACGATTCCAACCAACCTCGATGGCTGGAACTTTACGACGTATCGTCGAGATTGGCGTACTTTTCCCTCCCGCGCCCAAGTTCGGCTATTTACGGGGTCGATTTTACGCGACGCGGATTGTGATCGTTGACATTGGACGTATTTCAACCCGTGTCCCAGTTACAGCGTGACGCGCTTTTCAAGTTTTGCATGCATCAGAAATCTAGGGCGGTTGGTGCACCGTGCGACCGTCCTATTTGATTTCACTTTCGTCCACCTTTTTCCAGCTGCAGCTGTCGCTTCGGGAAATTGCGAACTCTCGGAATACAGTGCGCTTTGATTGAAGTCTATTTTAAGAAATCCTATGATTAAATCGCTCGCTGTTTAAATGGGATAGCATTATGAGATTAAAAGATGCCCGTTGCAGATTTGTTATACACAAACGAGTTTGTCCAGTAAACTTTGATATTTTTAATGGTTGTATGATTTTTGTGCAATAACTTCTGCGGAAGATAAAAGATTAGAAAAAAACGCATATATACAAAACTTTTCTTACAGTATTTTTGAATAACTATATATACGTATGCAACTATGTATAATATCAGTCACATATTTTATGCATATCTTAGCAAAATATTCTTTTTTTCATGCAAACTTAACGTGTTGATGTTGACTTTGAATTAAGTAGAATCAAGACTTTCAGTGTTCCTTCTTGCTCACTTTGGAATTTTTCGGTTCTTTCGAGAGCCGATTTTAGTTTCGACTCACAAAAGTTAGGAAGATCCGATTAAGGATAGCGGTAGCTACATGGAGTTACTTGAACGGCATCGAAAGTAGTTACGGTCCGTTCTAGCCAGGCTTGACCTATTGTACCGACACAAAGAGATCTATGTCGATGGATTAAATGATTAAGCCCAGCTTAAATGTCCAGACGTAGTTGGGTCTTGCTCAGTTGGTGGGATCTTTCAATCGGTAGCTTCCTTTCCTAACAATCTGCAAGATTTGATCGTAAGTGCACTATAGCGCGATATGGCCCATTAAAGAACATACGGAAGCAGTAACTTTTATTGCGAAACGTAATATCGTACGTAATTTCTCACGCTTAAATGTTCCAGATAAACTTACTTGAAAGAAACTTGAAAGAAAAACATATATCGCGCATATGCCAAGGATTTTCTCAACTGATTCGCGATTTTGATAATTTTCACGTTAACCTCCAGAAAAAAATTGAAAACTGAGAGAAAATTAAGAAACGGAATTCCGATCATGTTTATACCATTCGCGAAAAACACGGAAGCGATAAATCTCAGATGAAGCTACACGTGTTTGACGGGCGAAACTAATGGTTGATACGATGAAAATCCTACTTTGCTTCGACAGTCGTACCTTGATCGTTTCAGTGAAATTACATCGACGTTGTTCCGACACATGCCAAAGGTCAATTCACGCGACAACCGATCTCTGTGTGGTCCACCGAGAAGTACGTGAAACGAATACGACAGCGTCGCAGTTTCTGCTTTGTTACCACCCACCCCCTCGGCTTCCTTCGGAGTTATAAAGTTCACGTAACGCCCGGAAGCGAACGCTGGCGCACAGAAGACATCGGAAGTGAGGTACACCGCCCGATCCGATCGTTGCTACGGAACGCTACCCCTTTGTGTCGTATAGGTGATTCCTCTCGAGATCAATGCAGCCGTCCAGTTCGAACTTTTTCTGACGTAATGTTCAAATGCGTTTACGATGAATTCCCGCCTGCATTTATTTGACTATTATACATATTATAATATGCATAGATATGTTGATGATATATTGATTATATACGGGTTTTAGCGATGTGCTTCATTATGGGTCTAACATGATATCCAAATGATATCCATTAAGATCAATTAATTAACGGTGACATATTCTTTAAAGCGGTAACTAGACATCTAATAGATTGTAATTGATTCAGATGAGTTCTGAACTGTGATGCGAACATGTACTGTAATCATTGCCCGTGACATCTGCACAGGTTTGTATGATACATGACGCCCCGGACGCTGTTGGACGCAGTAGGATTTCTGAAGACCGATGGGATTCCGTGATTCTCGACTATCGCGTGACAAACTAGTCTCGTAATCGCGACTCTGCAAAGACAAAGACATATACTCCCAAGAAAGAACGACTACTTAGCTCGGTCGCTCTAGGTGGTCTGGGCGTTTGGAATTAATGGGCAGTTATATTTCACTGCCGTTTTCTAGCATTATCAACGTATTCTTCAACGGCAATTTTAAATTGCTTGCATTTATATCCCTTCGCGCGATAAACGATCGTTTAATAATCTTTTTAATAAACGCAAGACCTTCAAAATTAATTTTTCGAATTTTTTGAAATTTTACCAGATATTCTCGCCAGATATGCCAATGTAAATTACACTATTCCCGAGGGGTAAACCGCTGAGGGCATTGCGGTGTACAGATTCTGTCTCTTATACACATCTAGATGTGTATAAGAGACAGGGGTAAGCTGCTGAGAGGTGTACAGATTTGGGGCATTAGTGGGCATTACATAAACAATTCACTAGTAATGCCCAAAAATTGTGTACTTTGTGTACTTACAATTAGTAATGCCAATTTTGGACATTACTAGGCATTGGTGTACATAATTTTGGTTAGCGGTTTACCTCTCGACTATCCTTATATTGAATATTAATATTCCAAACATGGATAACGTTAATATCTATCAATTCGAGCGCAGTAACGTAATGCACACGCGTGCGCATGCATTTTAATATTACATATAAATTTTCTTTAAAGTTATATAAATTTACTGTTGACTCGCACCTGCTCGAAGTGTTAGCCAATCCCACGTATTTCGTACTCAAACAAATCAAACTCGATTATTCGGTCGCTACCAATTGTTTTCTCGACTTGTTTGTTTGACGATATTTGCTCGTCCACTTTCTTTTCTTGTGTCTCGGCTCGCGAGAATTGCTCGCTCCCCTACCGGGGCGTCGGAGATAAAGTGAATCTCTTAGGATGTGAATCTTCTCTTAGGGCGACGTGATATCGTCAGCGGGTCAAATGCTAAAATATTCACGTTTATCGCCTCGACAAATGCGAGCCTGAGAGCTCTGCATATTCTCCCGCGTGGGGGAACAGTGTCAAAGTATTACCCCGATCTTGCTCACCCGGATGAATCCTGTTTTACCCTCTTTACGCGTCAAAACGTGCCAAGTTCTCCGGATATGGATTATCCGTCATAATATCCGCCTTATTAAGAGTTTGCCATGTCTGATACTTTCGGAAGGACAAATATCAGTGCCAAATGGCAACGCGCGCAATTTGTTTGCATTATTCTGACATGTCCCGGATCACCGTCGTTGTTTGCCCGCGAAGTAACGAAATGCATTTCTTCGTCCACACATCACCCGCAAACACATTCCGCTCTCTTACTGGCTTTATTCTATGTTATCGTTGCGAAAATGAAAGTCCTCAGAATGTTTAACGCACTTTAAAAGACACTGCATATAATTTTAAAGTATTTTGAAGAGAGACCTTATACTAATATTAATATTAGCACTCGTAATAATTCATCCTCTCGTATCTCTCATTTATATGTAACGATTGATATATCTCTAGAAATAAAAAATTCACACTTCGTGGAAGTATGTAAATAATCTTGTTTGATGAATTTTAAACTTATATTGAAATATATGTTGATCAAATATTACATACAAAGAGGAAAGATATATAAATATATGAATGTTTTATTCTGTGATTTGTCACTGTTTTTTAAATTTTACACATGGAACTTATAAAATATTGCTTCGCTGAGTCGACCCACTAACAATGCAAATTGCAAGAATAGTCTCATTATTTATCGTCTAAATGACAGGCACGATTGGATGGATTATAGAGTAGGTGTTTAAGAATCTAAATACACGAACGTATGCACATTTATCTGATAGCATTTAAACATTCATCACTGAAAATTCGCTTCGTAAAAATTCGCACGCTTCTGCGATGGTACGGACAATTTTATACAAAGTCAAAAGATCTCTGCAAATACGCTTTTGCCTCGTAGAATCTATCTGCAGTGAAGATATTTGTCCTTTCATCTACTGCATAGGAGCATTATTTACAACGACGTGCTCTCTCCATGTTTGATGAGAGTCGATTCGAAGATAGTGCAAAATAAACGCTTGTCCGGAGAAAATTCGATGGCGCAAGGTTTTCCAAGGCGGAATATTCCGATGAGTGCCCCGACGATCTCTCTTTTTCCTTCCATATAATAGGCGGCTCGCATAGGAGATAGCGGAATATCGTATGAGGCATCTCAGTATGCGAGCCTGTGTCTACGGCATCTTGTCGATATGTAGATATTCCTCGTCGATTTTTCCTACGGATTTTCCACAGGCCCGCAAAATTCGCGTGAATTTAAATTCGATGCGGCCACGTCGTCGCTCGGTAAGACTCGTTTCCGACGTTCGTGACCTCTCGTTAATATTAAACAGATTTTCGTCCGGCCATGACGGGAGTCATTTGCCTGCGTGATATATCGATAAGCGATACGAAAAATTGAAGATGGTGCAAAGCGGAAGGACGGTTTAGATGTCACAGGGAGATGCAGACGTCCATGTCGCGCGTTATTCGTTGGATTCTTTTATCGCGTCTGCAAAACCAAAAATACTTAACTTTGATTAACTTTTTGTGGTCAAAACTACACTGTTAAAAAAATCTGTATTAAAAATAATATAAAAATGTAGGAAGTTTTTATACAGATACCATATATAAAATTTCAAACACGAAGTTGAAAATTAAAGGAATGATATTTTGAAAATAAAAGTATCGAGCAGTAATATACAAATTAATATACAATTGTAATATACAATTCATATACAAATGTTCTCATTTTCAATCGAAAATATGTATTATTATCTTGCGTATTCAAAAAAATGTTTAACGGATTTTTAATATTCAATGTTGTTGTATTAAATTTCATATTAGTGATTAAAATTCATGTTCGTATATGAATTTAGCTATACAAGTGCAAGAATTTTTATTTTAGATACTCAGTTTGTAAATTTCATTTACCATAGTATCGTAAATGTGTTGTAAATTTCATATCTTTTTTAACAGTGTATTTCTCGCAAATAAGCGAAGAGCAAGTGATTTGTCCCCAACTTTATTTTAATTGGTTAACATGAAACAAGTCTACATGAATCAGAAATAAAATTTATTGCTTGGGGGAATTTATGGAGATCTCAAAAATATAATTTGTCGATTATAATCACGTAGATTCGAATGTTTGAAGTATTAGGCGATAGACTACACATTATGTCGAGTTTAGTTAAACATAGGACCGCAAAGGTTAAAACCTGCACCATCTGTTATAATCATGATTCAAATTATATAGACTTTAATGTCAAGGAACTTCTACAAGCTCGATAAATTATGACCGGTCGAATTTACTTCAGAATATAACGTTCTGTAATATTTGATTGTATTTTAATTATCAATTCTCATGTTCAATCTGTATCCTGTATCATGTAATATCTGTGCATAGATACTGACGCAAAATATTCGACATTCGCAATAACTTTCCGTACGTTCTCACGTGAACAGATAAATTTTGCGATATATTTGATGATCGTGTAACTAATTAGCCGCAATTAGTCGCAGTGGCTCGTGTTAACGCGCGGGACAATGTCGTAGTTGTGTGGAACTTTGTAATAATATGATTCCAAACTTCTGGAGAGAAACATTCTAACGAAATTATATCTCTACCTTGCGCGCGTCTTTGCGCGCGATAATGCATTCCTCGTAGAAAGCATCGAAGAAATTATCTATAGTATTACTTTATCGACAATGAGAATGACGAGGCGATGGCGCTGCATCAAATTTGTTTTTTATTTCTCTCAATTTTTAGCTCATGTAATATTTAGTATAATATTTTTACAAATTTTTGCGATAAAATCTTTTCACATCTGGAATGTTGAATCGCGCGCAAACTGATTGGAACAAATAACTTCCATATTTATATTACATTTCATTTTTATGTCCATTAAAAATCAAGGGCGGAAATAAAAGCGTTAATAGCGCACTTGTGTGCTGATAGAATAAAATAATAAAATTGTCGAGAGTATCATTCCGACAATTAAGCAAATTTCAGCAATTCTTTAGTTGTACTTATACGTATACTTTGTATTGTTGGCAATGCGTGAACGAAACGCACACGAGAGAGTTTGTTCGCGGGTGCGGATGCTGCTTCCCCACGACATACTGTGAGGAATCGTGGCCGTGGGCCAAAAATAATTTCGGTATGTTGTCCTACGACGCGTCTCCCTGAGAATCACGTCAGCCGGCACTCGCCGCCAAAGGATTGAAAAAGGAAACCGAGAGGCCGCGAAATATTTTTCGGCGCCCGACGTCGTGCTTTTTTCAGCCGGGCGGAGTGTGAATTCGCGTATACAAACTTTCGTACGTTCAGAAGGGGCAAAGGGTACGCCGTCGCTTCTTCCATCGAAGTTTCCGTTCTCTCATCGAAACTGCCACTTTCTTTTATGGCACCCCCATCCACTCTGCGGAGCTCTTCCGACAAAGAGCGCCGCGGGGGCAATATACGCCACGAGGGTAAGGCAAGGAGGAAGAAGAGTGACGTGGGTAAAAGGTCCGAGATTCGGCGGACAGAAACAAACAATCGTAAACAGGGGCCAAAAGGATTCTGGAAGGACACGAAAAGGGCGCCTCGTATAGCGCGTAAAGACCTATAGACAAGTATGTTTGTCGTATAACGCGCATACGTGGGGGCTCATATCTGCTTTGACAAATCTAGAATCGAATAGCTTCTTGTTGAAAGTCTGATTTGACGTCACGCAGTAGAACTTAACTTTCAACATTCAATGTTTTGTTAACGTGTTGTAACTTCAAATTTCAAAGGTGTGTGTAAGCTCTGGTTATAAATTAATCTAATAAACGAGCGGTTATATATTAACGGATTAACAAAAATCTCTAAGTTTATTATTAATTATTGTGAATATAAGATTTTACAACGAAACGCGCGGACTATCCCTCATCCTCACAAACTTTTAATTTCAGATTGCCTTCCTATTGTCGATCGAGTTCCTCCGATCTTATCGCCTCTTCGCCTTACTTTGCACACTCTGTCTCATCTCTATCCCTACTTCGAAGAATCGCGAAAGCCTTCACCCACTCTCAATTTTCGGTGTCCTTACTTATTCCTCTCTCTAATGTTCTTACTTATTGTTACCATGTTAGTTTGTTATATCCCTGACCTAACAGAAATCTATGTCGATCGCTTAGTGCTATCCTAAATGTTACAGGTATTTAAGGAAACTCCATCTGAACTTTGAAGAAAATGAAAAATTTTGTTATATCCTTGCTTTCGTAAAATTTGATTTATCGCATTTTTAGTCATTCGTACGGAAGCAAGTGGCATTTTTGTAAGCTTGATTCCTATTATCTATAATGCAAAGTATATCTCACGTCTGGGACACCCTATAGTGGACTGAATTCACGATAGCTCGATGTCAGTGGCTTGTTGCTCGAGGGATCGAAGATGGTCACGTCGGTTATGAAGGTAGAGGGATGACACATATGACGAGGAGAGGGAAGGGACGTCGTACAAAAGAGAAAAGGTCGACGCTGAGATACATATTTTATAGGGCAATCACCGCCAACCCTTATCTATGGTTGGTATCTCCCCGCACGCTTTAGCGCTCCTCGTGCGTCTTTTCTTTACTTATCCCCCGTTCCCGTGAGACTCCTCGAACGAAGCGACTGACCCTCGCCAAGTGGCTCTGAAAGATTTGCGCGTTTACTAATGAACGGTGACGTTTCGCTGGATGTTGTTTAGCTTACGCTTCGATAAATCATTCGCACTATTTCTCGTGCGCGGCATCGATCTAGATAGCTCTAACATTTTTCATAATGATTAATGCAAGATGTTCTATTATTTTTTACGTTGCGCTTTATAAAGCTGCGTATCCACCAAAGGAACATTGAGGAATTTTTTGGAAAGAAACATACACATACATACATACATACTGGAACTTTTACGGGAACACGCAACAGAAACACAAATGTTGTTCTATGTTCCTTTGGTGGATACGCAGCTTAATGGAATATATAGTATGTTTTATTACATATATGAGGTAATTTCAGGAATACTTATAAAATGGACTTGGAATAAAAAAGATACATATGTTCATTCTTTTAATAATTGAAAAAATGAACTTTTTTTAAATACTTTGAATAGCCTCTATGGAATACAATGTAAACTGTAAGAAAATGTCTTTGTACAAAATCTGTTTAAAAATGTCATGATATATATTTCGCGTGATAAAGAGTGATTTTCGAAGATATAAAGAAAGTTCAGTAACAATAAATAAATATTTTTTTTAATCGATTAAATTTCCTGAAAATTAAATTTTTATTATCTCTTTCGTATAATACTTTTATTTTCTCATATTCTCATAACAAAATGAAAACATATTGTCATGTGATATTTGATGAAACTTAATAGTTGTTAAACGAAATAACAAATTATATATGAAATTATATTAAATTAATTATGTTAACAAATAATTATATCTATTTTGTAATGAATATCGTATGATGTGAGGTATAAAAAATGAAAAATGATATAAATCGAAAATCGGGATAATGAAAAACGCAATGGCGCTGACAGAAGCAACGATGGAATATTTGCGAGCCATACCACAATTTGCAGCCGCGATATTTCGTGCAAGAGTTTTTAGCGATACTCTATTGAATTCGTGTAGCACACTTTATACGAATATGTTTGATTTCCTACCCTTGCCGCGTTTGAAAACTTCGCTCGGGAATGTTTGAATGGACCGTAAACGAGAACGATTCCACGCTCTGCCGTGTGAAACTTGGAAAAAAGCTGGCACCGCCTGTCGAATTGACAGAATATGGCGGGAGAGGCGAAAGATTAAACGCGAGAGCGTAAAAAAGAGAGAATCCACAATCGTCGTTTGCTGGTCAATCCACGGCAAAGATTTTTCGATACTTGACGAACAAGTGTGGTTAATAGCATCGCAATGCATTGCATACCTAGTGAGAAGAAGATAACAGAGAGGTGAATTCTTCTAAAAATAATTGTTTGTATATATCGTGTTTTCTCGAATCTCTTGCGACGTAGATCATCGATATATATAAGGCACAGTGTTTTCCGGTATCTAAATGAAATTATCTAGATGAACATCTAGATGAAAATAGATGAAAACTTCGCATCTAGATGACAATTTAGATAACAACCGGAAAACACTGATAATGCAACATTAATTTCTGCGATGTAGGATTAACTGGAAATAGTCGACTTTTGGGATAAAGTCAGAGAATAAGGCGTGTGAGAGAGATGCAAGAAATGTGAGTAATACAAGAAATGTGGAAGTAATATAGGAAAGTGTTAGTATATGCGCAAGCCGGAGCAGGTTTCGCCTGCGGGTCAGTCTGCTTCGTCGAATCTACATTCCCCGGGGCACTAAGAATATTGCACCTCTTTGTCGATGCACAATCGTCTTTGTGTGAGCGCTTCTTTCTCCCCATCCTTCTTCCCAGCTTTCTTCTTTTAGATCTCGCAAAAAGTCGAGAAGGCATATCGCATAACTTGAAAATCGTAAAGCATTATTGAAATTATGCAATCATATCGATTCCTAAGAGCTTCTCGTATTATCTGATCTATTGTGGAATTAAAGATAATGATTGGGGAAAAATTAGAATTTACCATTGTAAAAATTTTGTAATATTTCCAAATATTTTATCACATTTTTTGTATCACTCACATTATTCGTATGATCAGATTTCGTTATTCGTTAATCAGATGTATTTTTTAGAGGCGATGATGATTATAGCATTTGTCATTTACGTGCTTCGTTAAGGAGAAGGCTATGTTTGTCTCCTTTGGCAAACGAAAGTCGATTAGATCTGCGCTTTATGCGCAATCTAGAACGATTCACGAAAGCACAAACACAAATACAACGTTGAACGAGACGCACGTCTTCGACATGCGCGGTAAAATTAATTCGGCACCTCTCACCAAGTACTTAGACAGTGGAATTAACGAAGCTTGTATGGATCAACCAACTCAAACGCAATTAACTCAGTAATTGTTTTCCTGTAAACAATTCTGGAATTACCTACCTCGCTTTTCAACGTATTCTTGCCATTAGTATGATTTCATGACTTTTCCGTCTCCGACATGCATTACAATTATCGATGTATGAAATATTTAATGCAGAAACATTGTTTTCCATTATATTATTATTATTTTGTACCGAAACACGAGAAAACGACAATTGCTGTTAACGGATTTATTAATAAAAAATTATTAGATGCACTTGTTCAAAAGATTAAAGGATGAAGAGAAGCGTTCTTTTTCTGCTGCATTTTACCGTCGATAAGAAGTGCGCACGAGGGTGATGAAAAGACGGTAATGATGTATATCTGGTTTGGTAGCCGTGTACGATTAAATGACCGAGAATATGAAGCACCGTAAAAAGCGGCGGTGGATTTATAATTTCGTTGGCAAGCGTAGCTAGGGCGGACTGGCAAAAAGTCTGATGTAATTTCCGCTAAAGTAACTGCAAAGTTCGCAAACGTTGTACTCTGTCTCTCGTGCACTTAGGAATTTTATGTTCGACTCACTACATCTCGCACGTTATCGCCTCGTGAGAGATGCGGTTCTGAATACGGACGTTTTTTATGTAAATCACCGCGGTCGAGATGGAAACTTGGTGGTTTGGTGTACGTTGCGAGGGTCCACGATCAATAAATCGGCGCTGTGCATGGAGAAATAAAAGTGGCGTTCATTAAGATGCGACAGTCCGTAAAGCATCGCATCGAGTGCAAATGAGCAGCAGTTTTATATTGAAATACTTTTCCTATATTTTTCCATAATGCTTGCGGTGTCGTAAAGCCGTTAACTTCTCTTGAATTGTGTATATGAAGATTTGTGATTTGGAATAAAATTAACATTAAAAGATTTACGAAAAGAATTAAAGTAGATTTAACTTAATTCTTCAGTTACCTTCAAGTTGATTTTACTAGAATAAGATTTTAATCTAATTCTAAATTATGAAAATATTTAAAAGTTAAATCGATAAAGGTTCTAAAATTAATTAAATTAAATAACGAATTAAGAATGCCTTAAGAGCCAGCACTGGATATATTTGTGCAAGTACAATCAATAAAATCAAGTCGGTCTTAAAGGGCGTTTATTTAAACGCTAAATCGCATAATGTTAACAATATTACATACGTTTCGACTCACGGTTCGAGTCCTCTTCAGTGTAGAACAATAATTTCATCTTAACTTACATAATTAAAGGTCACATATTAAAATAGTTGAGAAGTTGTCGGAAAAATTAAAATTCGGCATATGGTCACAAACGAACTTCAATGGTATCGTTGATAATAAAATACAAAAATCTATTCTCCACGCTTTATACAACGGTTTGAGTATGAAAATGTCCAAGTTAATATAATCATGAGTTAGAAATTTTTCCGTTAAAATAAGCATTGTTCACATAAAGTACGTCTATTATTATTGAAAGTGAGAGAACGTTTGAAAATATTTAATAACAGAAATTATGAAGCTGTGGACGTCTATATATATGAAGGTGTCCAGCGAGGGGTAAACCGCTGACCAAAATTGTGTACACCAATGCCTAGTAATGCCCAAAATTGGGCATTACTAGGTACGCAAAGCACACAAAAGTACACAATTTTTGGGCATTACTAGTGAATTTTTTATGTAATGCCCACTAATGTGCCCTAGTAATGCCCACTAATGCCCCAAATCTGTACACCCTCAGCGGTTTACCCCTCGGTGTCCAGTCAAACTTTAGCTAATTCATTTGAAATTTGAGTAGGTATACATAAATATATTTTTACATATTACATATTATAATTGATTTATCTTTGCGAAATATGTATCATATAATTGATATTCGATTATGAAACGCATTGACAATGGCTATATAAACAAGCATGATAATCTCTGGATAAATATGAAGGGGTATATAGGATTCTGTTAGAGAGCTAGTTTCAAGTTCGCGTTAATCCGCCTTTACAGAAATAAAAGCTTGCTTTCTTGGAAGCTGCTTCCGTCTTTGAGTTTCTTCTTTCTCGGCCTTGTGAATCACCGCGACGAAAGTCCTGAGGGTAGCTTCGCCCGCTGATGATAAGCGGCCTCTTTCCCGCGTCGCGGCTCCGCGACCACTCCTTTACACAGCGCGACGCAATGCGCTGCCAGGTGGTGACCATGTAAAATGCATGAGGGTCGTGTACGGCGTGTATACGAGCGCCGCCGGCTGGTAACCAAGCCCCTTCTCTTCCTCCCTGAATGTGGGAATTAAAACGCAATTTCCCGCACAAAGCGGGACAGTTTATGCTGGGCCCTTCTTTCTCTCTCGGCCCTCTTTTCTTTCCGTCCTCCTCATCCTCCGCTCCTTCCACTTCACCACCGCCGTCTCTCCGGAGCGGTGTCTGCTTAATGAAGCTTTCCCGCGAGGGCTCTCCTTCTTTTTGCTCGGCCGCAACGCATTACACGCCGCTTGCAAGCAGCGCGTTGTTCCGTCGCAAGCTTTGCGTTGTTCCCCGTTCCGCTTCTGTTTCTACTTACTCGCCTTGTCTTTTCCACGATAGTCGTGACCAACCTCTCCAACACTTTTCGTCGGCGAACCGACTCTCTTAGTTGCACTTCCGTTTCCGCGGTCGTTTACGTGAAAGTCGCCTGGTTTCGCGTCGAGTGGTTAAAGGACGTTTCTAGGCGGACCGTGTACAACCCTCGAGAGCGATATTTTCTTCTTTTTCAGTGGGCTTTAACATGCCTAATATGCCTGTTAGTTTGATAGTCCTTTCGTAACTTCTTAAAGCGTTCTAAAAAACGAGAGTTTATAATTTTGAGAAGCGTTTTGTATATAAAGCAATTTCAAAGAAATTTGTTCACATTTTAGTACTATATTTTTGGAATATAATTTATTTTTATTTGTTACTAATTAGTTATCCGTCTGGATATGAATTCGTATTACATTTTTTAGTCTCTTTCACTAACGTTATAACGCACTTCGTGCAACTTGACTTTTCTCGCATCTGTGAATAAATGCATTTTACATGCACACAGTGACTTTGAGTATCCGTTTATACAGAGGAATGTGCAGTACATTTTATTTATACCAATTTGAACATAAATTCCTCATCTTTGAACACATACCTTGACGACGAAGTAAAACCTATGACTGTGAATAAAGTTAGCATTCTTATTCATATAAAACGGAGTTTATACTCGCCGTTTCCTGTATATGAGTTTATCCTCCGTTTTCTTCATACAACCCATTGTCTCGTCCTGTCTCATCCCATTTCATCATGCGAGCGTCCTAAGTCTGCAAGTTCAAACCTCCGACGTGTTAGGGGGATGTGCTAGAGGCGAAGTCAAGAGGCGGCCAACGGTGCTCGAGGAAAATCGAGTGAGAATGAGGCAATGTGCGTGTGTGTATGTGTGTGAAGTCGAGTGGCTAGAACGGTGGGGAGGATTCCGAGATGGAAGTAAACTCGGTTAAGGGGTCGCCCGACCCCTGCGGCCCTCTGCGAGGGTGCTGTGGCCCGAAAGAATTGCTGGTTGTTGCCTGTGCAGTGGATGAATGCGATTTTCCAAAGAATTCAACCGTTCATGTTTCTCTCTCTTTTTTTCTATTTCTTTTCCTTCTTTTTCTCTCTCGAACGTAAAACTGCATGCACGTAACTATGTACGGGAACAGGTGTACAGGGTGCTGTCGACGGATTGTCGTCGTAAAGCGTGATAGAGTTGGCGCGTACGAAAGTAAAACGCGTACATCATAAACTGCTTCTTAGTTATTAGAATTTTACGTCACACAACATCTTTTAATTTATTTTCTGGTTAGTAATTAAAGTAAATTCTAGTATGGTTAAAACTAATTTCTAGCGAATAAAAACAATTTTTTCCGGTGTTTGTATTATAAACGTATAGATGGATTCAAAGAGTAGAAAACACATGTTCAAATGAAAAAACAGGAAATAATCCTGTTTTCGAGTATATTGTCCATTCGGAGATTTTGTCGATTCTTCGCGCGTCACGTCGAAACGATGGCAAAAGGGCCGCTCGGCAGCGTCTTTAAAAGTCACGTTTCGCTTCCGTTCCGATATTTGTATGTCAACGCCAACTTTTGAGAGAAGATATTTCAAAATGCATACGTGTATCATATGCAATGGCGTGCGACTAAACCTGCAACGGTGGTTTTGTCCGCAAACTCGTGCAACGTTGTCGCGCGCATAGTTGCTCGATTACGCTAGATGCACCTTGTATATGTGTGCATGTATACACGTGTACACACAATAGAATGTACTGAACGTGCCGTTGGTGCCAGCGGCTCCTCGCGCGTACGTTGTAAAAGCGTAAGGGGACGTAAATCTCGCGTCGACATAAATTCCTTTATCGCAGCCCGTCTTGCAGCGAGAGCGCCCGGCCAGTTTCTTACTTTTCCCCTTACTGCGAGTCTCTATAGGGTTCTTACTATCCTTGGCGACATGCGTTCCGGGATAACGGAGGCTTCGGAGCTCCGCCGAAGCGAGCTACGCTGCCGCCCTTAGCAAATATTAGTTGTAAAATAAATCTGGCGAAGTTGGAATCGTGCCTCGAACGATAATCCCTTGTTTACTGCGGGGAATAGAAGTCCCAGTTAGCAAAACGACGCGTAAAAATATCGTATTGTCTTCGATCCTACAGGGATCGCGCTCCAATTTTGCAGTTTCTGCGGTGTTAGTTGCGCTGAATACAGGTACGATACACAGCGTATTCTCGCGTGAGAAAAATTGGAGCATACCTGATATAAGTTTATTAAACTCTATCCATCATCTTGTACTAAGACAGATTTTATATTAAAATTACGACAAGGGATTTAAGTGTGATTAATATCCCTAACTATGTTATACGTTTTCGCATCTTAGATGTCATTTTATCGAAAGTCAGTACCATTATCGCAAACTCTGTAATTTAAATCTAGAGAGGAGGATATATTAAATTAGAAAGAAAATCACTTGTATTTCTTTTACAAATTACAGGGGGTAGACAAAATAATATGAACACCATGTTTTATACCGTAAGTTTTTACATCATTACATGTTGGCAACACTGGACAACAAATAAATGTTGCGATTATCTTTTGTTTCTCTTTTCACTCACTGTACCTTCTAGTTTGTATATCAGTTTATTACACGTGTTCAGCTATGATTAGTACGAGCTGAAATTAGGATGGTAAAATGAGTGACTTATCAGACTTCCAAAGAGGACAAATCGTTGGTGCTCGTTTAGTAGGAGCGTCTGTAAAACAGCTCAATTGTTTAATGTTTCAAGAGCAACAGTCTCCACGATTATGACAGCATACACAAAACATGGTAAGACTTTATCGGCGAAGAACAATAGTGGACGAAAACTAAAATTAATTGACAGGGACCGAATACTAGGATTGTGTCCAAACAACACAAAACTACCGCAACAAAAGTGACAGCAGAACTTAATATCCATCTTAAAAACCCTGTTTTGACAAAAACAGTTCGACGAGAACTTCACAAAGCAAACAAATATAGTGTATTTTTTAGGTGTTTACATTATTTTGTCTACCCCCTGCATAATTAAAATTTTTTCAAGACTCGTGTTACTTCTGTCGATTAGGTATGTGTAGAATTGAAATATATGGTCTAAATTTATAACGCGATTACATCATTCCTACTCGATTTCTTGCATTGTTGTAAAAAATAACAAGACAAGGACCTTATTTATAAAATAAAGAAACGAGCGCGAAGATCATCGTTCAAGGCAATCAATCAAACAGACATTTTTCCCGCACTTATCTCTAAGGCCTTCGCATTGTCTAAAAATAGAAAGACGTGGATAGGGGTGGCTTCGGAATAGGTGCGGGATACACGTCGCGCCAATTAGCAGTTCGCGAATGTCGCTCGAGCGGCAATCGAGACAACGGAATAAGAGGAAACCAATTATCTACCCGAGCGAGTGGCTGGCCGCCAACGCAGTTGTTTCCTAATTGCGCCAACGTCCGGCAATTGCGCGCTACGCCCCGTACACACCCCTGCGGAAGCGGCACTCTCCGATCGAGCAGGGTAAACTTTGCCCGAATTTGCGTTCACCCAACGCGTGACGGCAGCTTTTCACAGCCTACGTGATAGGAATTCCATTCTGGAAACGTGTTTTGCGTGAATAAGTTACATATCTTTACTTGAAAAGATTGTTTATACTTTGTTAAATGAGGAATTTAATCACATACTGGCAAGAATCATGTTTCTTTTCAGATGCTTCTAATGATGCTTGTATTTTGTAGTGTTTCTGCTGAAAGGGTCAATGCTTATACCGCGATGATACCTATTTTTCTACTTATTCATATAAATTATCTTATAATAATGTTAGAATAATGTAGTTGTTTTTCACAATTATTAAAGTATAATTATTAAAAGATTGGAACGCAAACCTTTAGACTATTTTGTATGTATCACGCAAATAATTTCTAATAAAATTTTAGTACCGCCTTATCGTTTTGTTTAACTGCTTTTCGAAGCGTAATTATAATATTAACGAAGATGCATAGAATTTTCCACACATATAAATGCATTAATTCTTACTATATAATTTTTATTTTTTATCACAGTTTTCTCTTCTTTCTTTATCTGTCACATCTGTTTCTATATATTGAGAGAAGGTTTTTAAAGAAAAAAAATATTCTTGCTATTCCATAGTTAATAATATTTGAAATGAAAATTTTTTATTTTACATGTATACAAATATTTTCTAAAAACAAGTTTTTTTGTTTTGCCGGATTTCAAAAGAAACTTTTTACGTATCATGTTATATTAAAAATTGTGAATATATAAAATATATAAGTTACATTTTATCAGTTGTGTTATGTAAAATGAAATTTTTTATACCGTGTTTATCTCTTACTTTTTTACGAGTTTTTAAAAATAAATATTAATGACGATATCAAAATTTTTTATTTTCTCCAAGCTTTTACGTAAAAAACATAAAAAAATAGTGAAAAACAGATGCGTTTATTGATAGATTAGCGACACCATTATAGTACATTAACCCTTTAAGGCCCAGTGTACATAATTATGTACATTCACTTTGAGTTCTTCCCAAATGTTTTGTATTGATAAAGTAGCGTTTCT